>OY992880.1:48854601-48874708 GCA_963921405.1 Cepaea hortensis | reverse complement strand
AAATGCCGGGAAAGTCGAATGTGTCGGCCGAGAGGTAAAAAGCAGTAAAAGGCACAACAAAATTACGTCCAAATCAAACAAACAAACGAACAAACAAAGAAGAGCAAACCACAAAATTATGAGTTTATAAACATTAAATGATAATAATATATAGTAGAGCAGATTCAGAAAACAGATTATTGTTAACAGAAGACCCAATGGACAAACAAAGGAATCAGACTCAATGTAAAATTCAACTTCGAGTTCAAAAGCAACTAATATCAACCCCCCCCCCCACCCCTTCCCCCCCCCCCCCCCCCCCCCCAAATTCGCCCACGTATGTGTCTGCGGCATTGATTCTCAAACGATGGAGCTTTCCACTTTGTCACAGCTAGAGACAAAATGGCTGGCGTTTCAGGATCATTAATGGTTCTCCTTCTGTCACCAGTTCTCCCCAATTGGAACGTAGACCCTCAAGCATCTCGCTCCAAGTCGTCCTATCCTTAGCTATCCCATGAAGCTCCGTCTATGTACCTCCTATATTATTTATGCAGGTCAGCATGGCCGAATGGGTGAGAACGCGTGTTCTTAAACATCCGGTGTGATGATGCCGAGGTAAGTGGTTCAACCCCTACACCGGCCAGCTGGACTAAAATGTTGACTTGTCGTCCTTGACTTGGGGACGTAAATTACAAGTACCTCTGAAGTCGGAGTGGGTTCGCCTGATGGCGAGGGACATTGTTAATAGGGAAAGCTAATCCACAAGCAAAATTCAGTCCATCACTACTATAAATAGTGTGTATGAACTACGCTGGAGTTCAAAGCGAGCGAGCGCCAAAAAAAATATATATTATTCATGCATCTCTACTTATGTTCATGTTTCTGGATCTCCACTTTTTACTTTTTATGATTGCCAATCAATATGTAATTTTATATCTCTTGCTATTTTAATGACAGGATTCTTTTTTATTTTTTATTTAACCAGTATGGTTCTGGGCTCGACCTAACGTCGTAAACTGGGTACCGGGTAACCTTAAAAATTGTCTGAGGAAGAAATCGGCAAGGAATGGAACTAATCACATCATTGTACCATGGCTTAGAATAGTTGTTAATCTAACATGAAACACCCCAGCTACGGCGTTTGTCTTAGGTCTATCTGTCATCGTCATGTAGTTGATATTTTGCCGAAGATCTCTCTTATCGCCAAGCGCCACAAAGATTATCGATCCTGTGTCAGGTATTTTCATGATAAAGGTCTTCAATGACCTGAGTCCATCTTTGATCTGGTCGACCCTTCTTCTTCTTCTTCTTCTTCTTCTTCTTCTTCTTCTTCTTCTTCTTCTTTTCTTCTTCTTCTTCTTCTTCTTCTTATTCTTCATCTTCTTCTTCTTCTTCTTCTTCTTCTTCTTCTTCTTCTTCTTCTTCTTCTTCTTCTTCTTCTTCTTCTTCTTCTTCCTCTTCTTCTTCTTCTGCTGCGTTCATCCGGAGTTGTGTTTTTTTTTCCGGACGTGATTGCGTTGTGCCTGTTTACAGCAGAGTTGCGTTCTTGCGCCGTTAGGCCGACACATCTGACTTCTGCGGGCATTTGTTGACCGGGTTAACTTTCCCGGGGGCCTCTTATTCTAAGAACCACGCACTTCGCCATTGTTCTTTCCAAACCACCTGCGTTTAATATGGAGAAAATATTTCATATAAGAAAAATGACGAGGTTATAAGCCAGATTTCTTAGATGTTCAGATCTTAAAGCATGTCAGTATTTTTCTTCTTCGTTTTGGTCGACGATATTCTAAGAACTGAGATTGCCTTTAGGCTTCTAGATTAAGGCGGCCTCTTACTGACGAACTTCTCCGGTCGTCTAATATACGTACTTATCTGGATAGCAAGAAACCTGCAGCCACATATGTTTACTGTACCGCCTTCCTCTCCTACGCTGTCAGCGTTTTCTGATGTTTTTATTTTGGCATAATCACAGGTATAGACTTATCCCGTTAATCGACGACCTGCTTTTTATGCTTCGATTAAAACGATGCCTTATAATTACAACCATACCCCCACACAATCGACCGCTGGTCTTGCCTAACCGACCTGTTTAGTTGTGTTTCTATGATCGATCGCTGGATTCCTTATCTCAGTCAACGGCACCTTAATTGGTTCAGGCTATTTATAGAAATTTATGGAGTATATATTTATAAATGCGGAGAGAGAGAGAGAGAGAGAGAGAGAGAGAGAGAGAGAGAGAGAGAGAGAGAGAGAGAGAGAGAGAGAGAGAGAGAGAGAGATGTTCTCAGATTTTCTCAGTCAGCGCTATGGCTATTGATATATTTCATGAATCTGGAGTTTATATAAGACTGAAACTAGAGAAGGTGGAGGTTCTACTATCGAGACTTCCGGTTTGTCGACCGACTCACCTAAAAAATAGCCGCCGAATAATAAGAGAATGATGGGGAAGAGAAGAGGAAGAAGAGGAACATAAGGAGCAGGAGGAGAAGAGTTGCAGGAGAAAGCATATGAAGAGCAAATATAAAAACAAGACTATGAAGCACCAAAAAGAGAATCATTATCTATGCACCTCTTATTATTTTCCTCAAAGTAAAGACACAGAAATAATGAGTCACTGCTACACACTCCACGCATCCGTGAGGCAATCTATCACTTTATTTTCCCTCATACACGCTAATCCCCACCGTGCGCTGTAATTAGGTTTTAAATTACATTATGATTACTTGACAGCACTCCTGACATGAAAAAGGTCTGGAGTTTATCATATCGAACACTGGCTATTTTCAACAACATAGTCGCTGTACAAGAACAGTCTCGGCATGTGAGCTGTGGTAATTATCCGATGTGCTCTTTTGGTGTGCGTAGAGAATTTTATTTTATTTTAATACATAAACGATTACATTCTCCGTGGTCCATCGATTTAGCGATTAACTGAGAGACTGGGCAATTTTCACGCAGAGATGATTACTAGTTGCATACTAAGATAAAATATTTTACACAGAAATATCCATTGTTGCGGAACCCGTGAGGCCACTAAGACAGTACACAAACAAATTCATAAACGCTGATTGGCGTTCACAGAAGTAGAAGAAAGAAATAGAAATTACAGAACACATTAGAAGAAAACAACACCTTTAAAGTTATATTTACCATGCATGGATCGAAGTGGTTAAGCCGTCTGCCACGTGTTCCGAAGGGTGTGAGTTCGATTCCGCCCTTTGGTTTAAGAGTGCAATTTTCTTAGAGACTCCATGGGGATTGTCACTGGAGCTACGGAGCTCATGCTCTGTGCGAAGCTTACAGCAGGCCGCTTTGCTGAAAGAGACTGAGCCTTACGGTAAAGACACTCAGTGCAATGAAGAAGATGATCCTCTTGCTTTTAAACTCTTTAAATCAGTTGGGTTAAGTTGAGTTGAGCAAAGAAGTGACATCACTGCACTCAGGATATTCCTATACGGTCTCCGTCCCCTCGTTCAACAACCAGCGAAGAGTCATAATATTAATTGTTCCCGCCACTATCTGATTGAAAGTTCTCATGGTCTTCCCTCTCAGCTTTGAGATTCTTCCAGAACCCCTGACGCTCCCGCGCAATATCATTCTTTCCACATACGGGTTCTCAATCTGTTCCCCAGCCCCCTCCACCTGGTTCCACATACGCTCGACCACCTCTCCCTTGTCCACATATAATCTACTACCAAGAGATGCATTCCCTGCCAGCCCATAAGCTTGTTCATTTCCCTGCACTCCCGCATGATCAGGACAAAAACATCCATACAATTCTCACAATCTGTGCGTCTGAAGCGAGGATATCTATTCCACAGGAAACATGCATGTCTCCACCTTTACACCTGTAAATCATTTGTTGCGGAACCCGTGAGTCCACACAGACAACACATAAACACATTCATAAGTATTGGATGAAATGGATGAAAGAAGTAGAGATTAAAGGACACACCAGAAAGTAATTGTAATGGATGGTAATGGACATGGAGACCCTCTTGGGAGAGTAAGGCACCCTACAAACTAGAGGTATATTGCACTTCGGCAAGAAAGTCAATCGGATGCAAAAAATCTCGTGTACCTCTTGTAAAATGCATTATTTTTCTCCCTGTTCACGTATATTAATTTCCCTATTGGCTGGCTCGTTTAGCGTGTATCCAACCGTCTACCAATATGTAGTAGAGGAAGTAAGGTTTGTTTGTTCGCTACACTCCCAGAGTTTAGAAAGTGTACTGGTTAAACACCCTTCTCTGTTACAAGAAACGTTTTAAAAAGCGAAACACACCAACAACACCTGCAATAAAAACAAGCAACATATCAACATTCTCTTTGACTGATTCCCAACTCTCGATTCAAGCACTCGCTGATAGGAAGCTTTAGCAAACTACGCGTTGGATGCAACATCTTCTAGAGGTCACCTTGTGGAAACGAATATCATCCTTCACTAGAATAGAATCGTGAGATATCTGGAAGCCGTCAAAACATCATCGTCATATAGTAGGTAGTTCTGTCACTTAGTAACCACCTGGCCATATTTTATAAATGCATGTGTATTGATTGGCACTTAGATAAGACAAGAAAACGACGTAAATAACAAATGATTGGTCAAGTCTGTCATATTACTGACACCCATCCATCCATCATGTGCCATGCCGATAAGCGTGGGCGGGCATGTTTCTCCATCTCACCCGATCACCAGAGTCGTGGATCAGCTCCGTGTTTCTGTCTTGACCATGCCACGTGGCCAAGCCATCCAGGTATTTGCTTCTAGGTCTTCCCCTTGGTCTCTTCCCTTCGATCTTGCCAGTTGTCACCAAGTTCTCCAATTCATTTCTTCTCATAACATGCCCAAAAAATGCTGACTGCCAACGTCTAATGTCTCTAATCAGTTTACGATCTTAATTTGTTTCTTGAAGGACTTTTTCATTGGAGGAGGAGGAGAAAAAGAGGAAGAGAACAAGGAAGAAGGATGCGGAGGAGAAGAGCAGGAGGAGAAGAAGGAGGACATAACGTAACATTTATTTTTAAACGGTGTAGGACCCTGCACAGGCATAAAGGCGGGCTGGACATATGGTGAGAGACGCATTTTTACAGACCAATCCGCACTGGGTGCGTGATGTTGTCAGTAACAGGCCGGCCGTCTTTACTTTCCAAGACATATCCTGGATCGCATTTTAGGCTAGGTTGACATGACAGCCTCGGTCAATTTATAAAATCTTAATCCCTGATCCGGATGAACTTGGACCGGAAAGCGAGTGCGGGTAGGTGGCATGGTGGTAAAAATAACAGGTGAAGACATGGGCCTGATCGTAATAACTTCCGGGGAAAGTAAGTTTGATTGATGAGAATATAATCACAAAAGGTGAATTACTTTCACCTGGGGAGCAAGATTCCGGATGAAATTATAAAGTGAAACTACGCTTTTATAAACACGTGAAACTGCAAGAGAACTTTGAAATGTGGAGCTTGCATATTATCTCTACGATCCATAAGGGGAAAGACATAGAGACCAACGACGGACGGACGGACGGAGGGTCAAGAGAGTAGTGAACAGAGATACGCACGCAGGCAGGTGCACGTGAACACACATACACACGAACACACATATTGTCACAGAATCAGCCACTCTCGAGTCTGCTGAATTACATTCATGCAATAATTCCCACTATAACATCGCTTGGTGATTAATAATAAACCATGTTTGTATTTATTTTTATATATTATAATTATCACATTGATATACCTCTCTTGTACTCGCATGTCTTTCTTTCGTCTAGTGTGCATCTTGCGGGGATAAAGAATCTCCGTTGTTCTCTGAGCGCTGACTGAACGCGATATGCGTAAGTCAAAGTTATCAGTTAGGTTGCTAACCATTGTCAGTTACTTTTTTGTCAGGGAGGAAAACAGATGGGCTGTGTGTTCTGTAAAATCCTAGACGATTCTTTCTTTGGAAGATTAACAAGTTCCGTTTAGGAGTATTGTTCTATTAGCAATGTAAGCATTTACTCTATCATTGTAGGTGGTTATCCAGATCTAAAATCCCTTTTCCTGTGATTGAACGAATAAATGAAAGTGCTGTAATTTTATTGCTGCCTGATAAGTCAGTTAGGCCGGCTGGAAAAATGATTAGAGGTTTTTCAACATTCTGATCTATTAGTTTTCTTGGGCTCTTTAGTATCCTGAAGCTTGTAATAATTAGGCTATCGCATGAAATCACTTGAAATCTAACTCTATGGGCGAATAGAAATCGTTAGACCCCTTTCTCGAGGAGTTTAATTAAATTCATCTTGTCATCACCCTGTGACGTGCCATAACCCGGAGCTTTCTATCTACTCTGTTTCCGTGGGTTACTTTGGTATCTATTGCCCCAGTTTTTTTTTCTTCTTTTGTGTATAACATACTATGAGGACTGGTTCCGAGAGGAGGATGAATTAGTATCTGTCACGTTTGTATGTAGGATTACTATCGAAGGCCAATGATTCTTTGTCTTGAATCATTATGGGAAAAGCTATCTCTTGTCATAGGTAAGGGGGTCTGGATGTAGCAGATAGTCTGTTGATCTGGTGTTTTCCATCTGAAGAAGGTCTTGGGTTGAATAATAGTGGATAATGTGATGTGAGGATGAACGTCTGGGTGTGGCTGGAAGTACTCATCTGATTCTCATTTTGTCTATTTCAGGATTCCACTTTTTTCTGCGTCTCGGTTTTCAAGCTCAATTTAAAATACCAACAAATGTACTCTTAATGTGAGCTAACCGCAGGACCCGTAAGCATCCTGAGAAAATTACTACGAAGTGGCTGCATTGAAGACTGTCGCGTGGAAGTGAAAGTCAACCTTCGTCTGTATACCTGTATATCATCAGCTCAAGGGAGTGGAGACTTACACTGTGACTCTGTTTTCCGGTTACTACAGAGTTCTAACATCTACAAACATTCAGTTACAACATTTAACTTTTTTTTTCATCTCCTCATGATGATATACACATCCAGACACCATCAATTCTAAATCAGACAGATTATATTCAAGGACCATTTCCATTATGATCTGCACACATATTCTCACTCTTGTCTAGTTAGTCTGTATTAAAATAGTCTGGTTATAATTTCAAACCACTTTATTTGTTAATTCACTGAGCATGTGGGAATGTGTGTCTCAATTGGTCTAGCAAAAGTGCGACTCTGATCTGGATGTTGATGTTTGTCTAAGCTATCTTTCTATTCCACACTTCTGTAACCAATGTGCAACATTCCCCTAGGTGTTGACATTGTGTAATCTTTTTGTTTGAGAGTGTGACGGACAGAGTAGGACAATTATCTTGTAAGCTATTTCGAGGAAATAATCATCTATCCGGGATTCGATCACAGGATCTCTTGGGATCCTGTGACACATACACACGAAAACACATAGACACGAACACACGAACACACATATACACGCAATACATGCACACACACATACACACACGTGCGCACGCACACAAGCAAGCGCATACTCGTGTGCGCACACAGACAGACAGACAACATTCAGTCTGGTGCGTGGACGAATGGGTGGACGGACAGACAGACAAACAGGTAGGCTGGATGGATGGATGATGGATGGGTGGATGGATGGAAGGACGGACGGACGGATGGATGGATGGATGGATGGATGGATGGATGGATGGATGGATGGATGGAAACTGATTACAGGCAGGCAACTTTTCTTGTACCACTTTATGAGGCCGTATAGCCTCCAGGTCAGCACTCGATGGAAAAGATAATTCTGCCACAGATGACGATTGAATAACTGCCACTGGCCTGGTAGTAAAGCCCACTAATCACTATGCCACCGTTGCATATATATTTATAATATACGGTGTATTGCTATACCATTATCATCATGAGACGAGGGCTGTCGTGTCAATACATGTCAGTAATGGGTGTTCTTGATCAAATGTCTGTGGTGAAAGGGCTACAAATGCAAATTGGAATGTAATTCGTAATCCTGCAAGCCGCCGTTAGTAACACAGCTGCATCATGATGACAACGACGAACAACAATGAATTTGGGTAACTAAAGTTACTCCACGCCCAGTTGAATCCCCCCCCCCCCCCCACACTTTCCACTCTCCCGTCCCCGACAAGGGGAAGACACAGACGACGATAAACGATAAACTTTGTTGGGATTTAATAATCTTCTTCTTCTTCTTCAGCATTCCGAGCCATTGAGGTTCATTGCTGCAGATACAATCCGTCTCCATTCGTTTCTATGGTTGACCTTCTCTTGCCAGTCGTACTTGTAGGTCTGTATATATATTATCTCTCCACCGTCTTCTTGGTCTACCTCGAGGTCTACGGTAATTTATTTCCTGAGTGTAAGCGAGTTTTTTTTTCCCTATTATATTCCATTCTTTCTATATGCCCTAGCCTTGGCAGTCTATTAGCCTTCATGATACCAGTGGTTAGCGGGGACTTAAACAGATCATAAATGTCTTTGTTGCTTCTTCTTTTCCACTCTCCACTTTGTGTATCCCTAATGGGTCCAAAGATGCGTCTTAAAACTTTGTTCTCAAAGGTTTGTAACAAGGCTTCGTCTCCTTTAGTTGTACTCCGGGTTTCAGAGCCATACAGCACAACTGGTCTAATCAGTGTTTTCTGTATTGTGATCTTGATGTTACGAGATAGCGCATTTGATTTTAGCAGATGTTGTAGTGCATAGTATATCTTATTTCCAGAGTTGATTCTAGCTTGTATTTCTTCCCTTATTATGTTGGAGCAGTTGAAGATTGTACCCAGGTATTTGTATGTTTCCGTTCTTTTATTATCTATTTGTATGTGGCCAGAGTTTTTAGCCGTTCCTTCTCTTGAAATTACCATATATTCTATCTTGTCTTGGTTGATAACCAGCCCCATCTGTTGAGCTTTTTCCTTTAAGTGAGTCAATATTTCCAATGTCTTTTGTTCATTTTCCCCTATAATATCTTTATCATCTGCATAACTAAGCAGTTTGGATGTTCCTCCAGTAGTACATTCCTCCTTTACCTTCCTTACAACTTTCTCTAGAGCTAGATTGAAAAGGAGCGGTGATAGTGCATCACCCTGTTTCAAGCCAAATGTTATTTGGAAAGGTTGTGATTTCCTGCCTTTATATGTTTCTATATTATAAGTATCTTCCATGCATAGTCTGGTGTGATTTAATAATGATTACAATAATTCTGGTGATTATGATTTGATGATGGCGGCGATAATAATGTCCATTTTAATTTCATGACGATAACGCAGACAACGGATATGATGATGGTGATTATGATGCGGTGACGATGACAATGAAGATGGTGATGCTGGTGGTGCCATGGCGACCACGAAACGACAGCGACGACGATGATGATAATGATAATAACAAGATAACAGTGATGACTCGACAACGAAGATTATCATATGATGATGATGGTAATAACAGTGATGATAACGACAATGATGATCATGATGGCGACAATGACCCAGCGCAACTTCCAATTGTCTCAAATTCCATTCGGTTTCTCACGGTCACACAGCCCAGCATGTATATTTGGCTCCCGTCTGGTCGGTTAATCGGTTTAATGACGTCAGGAGCCCCGAGAGAACGTGCAGAACGTGGTAGTTTTATTGGATTTCTGTCACGTGAAACGACCTCACATCAATATTATACACTCCGACAATGCTCTGGAACCCTCCCTCTTCTCTTCTTTCTACCTTCACAGCCGAGCCTCGATGAGTGTTAATAGCATTAATATGACAATGTGAACATAATTATATTCCAAGCGATGTGAATATAATTTTCTCTGACAGTCTTAAGGTGATTAGTTCTGAACATTAGCGTGATTATTTGAGAGACTGGTGTTTGTGACAATGTGAATGTGGTTATTTGAGAGACTGGTGTTTGTGACAATGTGAATGTGGTTATTTGAGAGACTGGTGTTTGTGACAATGTGAATGTGGTTATTTGAGAGACTGGTTGGTGTGACAATGTGAATGTGGTTATTTGAGAGACTGGTGTTTGTGACAATGTGAATGTGGTTATTTGAGAGACTGGTGTTTGTGACAATGTGAATGTGGTTATTTGAGAGACTGGTTGGTGTGACAATGTGAATGGGATTATTTGATAGACTGGTGTTTGTGACAGTGTGAATGTGGTTATTTGAGAGACTGGTTGGTGTGACAATGTGAATGTGGTTATTTGAGAGACTGGTGTTTGTGACAGTGTGAATGTGGTTATTTGATAGACTGTTTGTGACAATGTGAATGGGATTATTTGATAGACTGGTGTTCGTGACAATGTGAATTTGATTATTTGTGATAGTTAGACTACGATTATATGTGATAGTAGTATATGGTTATTTGTGAGTATTAACACGATTAGTTTTGACAATGAGAATGTGACTATCTGTTAACATTAACATGGTTATTTGTGACAATGGGATCGTGATTAATCATGATCATGTCCATTTTCATGAACATGATTATTGTGACTTGTCACAAATGGACCATTATTATTTGTTACCGAAAGCATAATTGTTTGTGATAAATAGTAAACTATTTGATAATTGTAATATGCTTATTTGTAACAACAAATGTATGATTATTTGTGAAAATATAATAAGTACTTGTTTAAAATGAAGCATGGTTATTTGTTAACACAAATACGATTATTTATGACAACAGGAAAGTTATGGGCTATATTAATATGAATATTTACGACAATAGAAAAATTATTATTAACGAACGTTGCTCGTGGCAATTCAAACAAAATATTATTTATTACCTTTAACACGATTATTTGTAATTGTATGAAAACGATTATTTGTTAACTTTCAAGTAATATTTTTTGTTTCAAAATGAAAGTGAGTATTTATGACAGTTATGTGATTATTTGTGAGAAAAACTGTGAAGGTTATTATATGGTACAGTGATGTAAGAGAATTCATAAATAATCACACACGTATTGTTTGTCGGTCATAGAAGTAAAAGCAAGAAGAAACGTCTAGAGGACGCTAGAGGTAAACATAACAATGGAAAACTACGGGGTGTTTGTAAAATCTCACTACACTATGTATGTAGAACACATCTAACAAAAAATATTCTTTCTTCCGTTGATAACACCATTCTGTTTGGAATGCAGACTTACTCCAACAGACGACAGCCATGCGTTGCATATTGCTTCATGATGGACCGTGGAGCACATGTTTTGACGATGTCATGTACTTCATTTTTTTTTAAAACTTTTTCTACATACAAATTGTAGTGAGACTTTACAAACTTCCCGTATAATTGCCGAATGATAGTGTATAAGGAGCTGGTGAACTAATGTAATCGCTACAAGGCTAGAGTGATATTGTCATGGACGCAACTGGGCGAGCGTTAGACGCCTCCGCTCGTTAATAGTAGGAAAGACCTACTCCCTATTCCTCGGAGCATTCAGGCTCATGTACTGGGATGGCCATAACACGTCACTGACCAATAGCACAGTGGTTTTCAACTGGTGGGGACTCCCCTCCCCCTCCTCACCCCTTGGGGGGGGGGGGGGAAGGAATTTTAGTGTTTCCAAGGGGAGGGGTGTCAGAGTCTAATGTAGTGCCAGCAGAGATGCAGGGACATCGTTACGCCCGCCTGGCGAATAGTCCCTAGCGGGGATGCTGTAACATCGTTACGCCCGCCAGGTGAGTATTAGTAACCTGCCTGTGAGGTTGCCGGCTGACGAGACAGCCAGCGGTCAGGCAAGGACAAAGCAGGACGCACGCAGGCCTCGTGAAGCCACTTCAGGTGGGCAGGCGCGTTGCGAGAAATAGTCAGACAGCTCTGGGACTCGGACTCGACTGGACGTATGATGGGAGAGAGGCTTGTGTAGTTCTGTGGCCCGAAAGTCGAGTGCTTGTACATCTTGTGAGACTGATTGTAAGCTGTGGGTTGCTTGTAAGTGTATTGTTATAACTTATGTATTGTGATGATCATCTCTAGATCGTGTTCTGTAAATAAATCCATCGAAACTTCGTGTCGTTGAGTCTCAAGTCAAATCACGTTGTATTTGTACTGTCTCACATGTGTTAGGTTAACGAGCCAGGTTTAAGACCCTGACATGTGTGGACGTGGTAGCATTCGTCCGGCTTTAAAATGAACGTGGTTTAAGTAATTAACATTTAAAACCTAGATTTGTGAACTTAGAAATTTTTGTCCAACTTTAGAGTGCATTTAAATGTGATTGTGAAGGCTCATTTTGATATATATATTATTACATTGTCTAAACATGGAGACTAAATGTGAACGTACAGTGCATACATATTGTTTGATCTTGTAAACGTGTAAAACATTTGTGATTGTGGAACTTGTCACCGTTTTGACCTTGTCGACATTGTGAAGTTGTCGCCATTGTGACCTTGTCGCCATCTTGTAAACTTGATGTCTATGTCCTTACTGAATGTCATCTTAATGTAAGTGATGTGTCATCAATGTTGTAGAGTGTTGAGATATAGTTAGATTGTCTTTGAAAAGTGAATTGTAGAAAGCAGAAAGTTTCGGAAAGAAAGTGACTTGTGGTTTTGAAAAAAATTGTTGACTGACAACATTACGACCTACAATTACACGCAACGCCATACAAACCTAATCAAAACTTAGTGACAAGCATACACACCACATCAAACAGACGTTAATTTATTTCCTCCAAAAACAAAGCAGGTTTTCTGTGCCATCTGAAACCCTTGCCCGTAGAGGTCATTTGTGTTTTGAAGTAGCGACCCTACAGTTCCTAGCCCAAATTTCAACCGTTCTTCACCGCATCCAGGACACTTGAGTATATTTTTTCTTTCTATATACTTTCGGATGCAAATTTAGGCAAATATTGTAAATAGAACACAATTGTAAATTGTTCACTTTACTAACAACTTGTAGCAAATTGTGTGTCTGATATTTCATTTGCATTTTCCATCATGTCGTCATTAAATGATTTCATCGATATGGGGTTGAAGTTAAAGTTAACAGGTGATGAGTTAACGAAGTGGAGTGAGAAGAAATACTCTGAATACCACGAGCGTGAAGAAAGAGCGGCTGAAAGAGCTGCCAAGCAAGTAGAGGCAGAAACAGCCTTAAAGCAAGCAGAGGCAGCAACCGCAGCAAAGACAAAACAAGCGGAGTTAGATATCGAACTGAAAAAGGCAGAGATTGAAAGAGAGACAGAATTAAAGAAGGCAGAGATAGCAGCTCAGAGTAAACGGGAAGAGCTTGAAGTGCAATTAAAAATCAAACAACTTGATACTGAGACTGCCATAAACAAAGAGTCCAAGAAATCTGAAAGACTGGAGAAAGAAAACCAGTACAAGAAATATCAAGGTATCGTAAGAAATTATACCTCGGGTGACTGCATTGCAGCCTTCACCCAAAATTTTGAGACTTTAATGGACCATTACCAGGTCCCATTGTCTGAATGGAATATAATTTATATGAGAAGTTTATCAGGGGAACCTCTGAAAGTCATAGAGACTATCCCCAAAGACCTCAGAAAAGATTACCATTATCTAAAATCAAAGATTATGGCACATTTTATGTTAGATGAGGCAGGTTACAGAGAGCAATTCAGCAAGTTGAGCCCCAAACCGACTCAAACGTTCTCTGACTACCTCTGCTTAGTCCGAGACATATTTACCAAATGGACTTCAGCAGCTAAAATTAATAAGAACTATCAAAAGTTAGAAGATCTTATCATTAGAGATAAAGTCATTTCATCCATTCCATCAGCATTTTCAAAGTTTTTGCAAGAGAATGAATGTACGAGTGTAGAGCAGATTGAGAGACGTGGTTCGGCTTATTACACAGCCAACAAACATTGTTTTGCCAGTGAAGCTACTGAAACCAATTTTGTAGCAGCTGCCAACTATGACAAACCCTATAGTAGGCAAAGACCTTATAAGCCTACATCAGAGAAGTACAACCATTGTAACTATTGTAGAATGTCACATCATCAAGGTGAGATGTGCGACAAGAACCCCGCATATCTTACATATTTACAGAACATCGTAAACAGACAAGATAAAGAGCGTAAATCCTTTAGAAATTTGCCTAAATGTTTCCTCTGTAAGGCGTATGGACATTATCGCCATGATTTTAAAGGTAGGAAAATGACCAAGAAAGCCAATGCCGCCTTATTTGATAGTTCATCATCAGATGAAGAACAATCAGAGAAACACAATGTGAACTCAGCACAGGCTTTTGATATGTTTAACGCAAATAAATGTACTGTTTGTAATACCTTTTATGAAGATGGTATTTTAACATGCGGCCACTCCATTCCTATTGCCAATGAAGAAGCTAATTTGGTAGTAGATTCCAAAGGCAGAATAAACATCCATCAAGGATATGTGAATGGCAAGCCTGCTACAGTCCTTCGGGACACGGGAAGTTCACTGATTGGACTGAAGAGAACGTTCATAATGCCTACAGACTATACAGGCAGGCACGTAACATGCAGAACATTCTCTGGCAATATTGAAAAGTACCCACTAGCATGGGCATATATTCAAACACCTTTCCTCACTGGGAAAGTAAAATGCGCAGCATTAACAAACTCGGTGTGTGATATTATAATTGGAAATTTACCAGAGGTGAATGATATGCCTCATGACATAACATCTCTTTGCATTAATGAGATCACAACATCACCATCAAATGTCATCATTGATACTGTTGTACCACCTAATGAATGTATGGTAGCTAATGTAGCACTAGGATCTCATGACATCATTGATAACACTGTTTAATCACCATCTGATATCATTGAATGTGTGAACGCAGTAACCAGATCTACTGCTAGAATGCAAGATGGAATTAATCAAACTGAGGCTATAGAAATGCTTAGTCCAGTATTACTACCTCCTAAAACCATGAAGGAGACTTTTGTAACAGCCCAAAAGGCTGATCCTTCATTATCAAAATATTTTAATCTGATCGGCCAAAAGCCAAAGTTAACCAAAAATGCAAGATGGCATTTTGCTTTGAAAAATTGTATCCTCACCAGGTATTATACCAGAGGTGACACCACAACAGAGCAAACTGTTTTGCCAATTGAGTATCGTAGGCAAGCCTTACATCTTGCCCATGATATACCTCTGGCAGGACATATGGCATACGCTAAGACCAGATCGAGATTATTATTACAGTTTTATTGGCCCAAATTCTGCAATGACATTAAGCAATATTGCAGGAGTTGTGACATCTGCCAAAAACTTGTAAAGAAAGGAAAAAACCCACAGGCAAAGTTACAAATTACTGACTTAGCCAGTCGACCTTTTGAGAAAATATCTGTCGACATAGTGGGCCCTCTTAATCAGATAACAACCAGAGGGAATAAATATATATTAACTATTGTTGATCAATGTAGCCGCTGGCCTGAAGCGATTCCGCTAAAGAACATAACTGCCAATGACATAATGGAAGTTTTCTTCCATATATTTTCACGGATAGGATTTCCAGACACTATCCAATCAGATAGGGGAAGTCAGTTCATTGCCGCATCTACTCAAGTTTTCACCAAAATGTTAGGTGTGAAGCAGTGTTTCAATTCCCCGTACCATCCTCACTCGAGTGGAATTATAGAAAAATTTAACGGTGATTTAAAGCATATGCTTGCTAAAGTCACGCAAGAGCACCCCAATAACTGGGACGTATATTTACCTGCTATTCTCTTTGCTTATCGCGAAGTGCCACATGCTAGTACAGGTTTCTCTCCTTTTGAACTTATCTATGGTGCCAAACCACGTGGCCCATTAAGCATCTATCACCAAATGTTAACTGAATCCACTCCTTTACTCAAACCCATATCATCATACGTATATGTTACATCATTGCGTGAAAGAATCATCAAATCTTGTATAATTGCAAAGAATGCACTAAAATTATCTGGTGCTACATATAGACAATATGCTGACAAAGGTAACAGGACAATAACGTTGACACCTGGACAGGACGTTCTTCTTCTTCTACCTAGTGACAGACACTTATTGACTGATTCTTGGCAAGGACCATTTAAAGTGACGAGACAGATTTCACCTGTAGACTATGAGATCCAAATAAAAGACAAACACAAAATATTCCACGTCAATATGCTAAGACCATATTACAACAGAGACAACGAACAAGACGATACAATAGCATGTACAGTGATAATAGATCATGAAGATGACGAGGCTAGTGACGAAATTCCAACACCTGCATTAGACACGACGAACTGCTTGAAGGAAATTAAGATCAACCCAAAGTTAACTCAAGCAGAAACAGACAGTTGCAAACAGCTCATACAACAGTACAACACCATTTTCTCCAACAACCCAGGACAAACAGAATTAGTACAACATCACATCACACTCACGTCAAATACACCCATAAAATGCAGACCATACACCATTCCATTGCATTACAAAGAACACTTACATCAAGAGATCGTCAGCTTAGAGCAAAACAACATCATTAGACGATCCCAATCAAATTTCTCATCTCCAATGGTCATCGTACGCAAAAATGACAACACAATAAGACTCTGTGTCGACTATAGGAAATTAAATAAGATAACTCTTTTAGATTTAGAGCCAATGGCAAACTCTGAAGATCTATTGACAGAACTGACAGACGCTAGGTTCTTTACGAAGGTAGACATGACAAAAGGTTACTGGCAAATAGCAGTAGACGAACAGAGCAGACATCTGACAGCTTTTGCCACACCTTGGGGACTGTACGAATGGTGCAAACTTCCATTTGGGCTTGTCAATGCCCCAGCAACATTCGTACGTATGACACGACTTCTACTAGTAGACATACCGAATATTATCTGTTACATAGACGACATTTGTGTTCACACAAAGACAATGACAGACCACATAAAGACATTAGAACAGACATTTGAACGCATTAGACAGCACGGACTGACGGTAAAGCCTGCAAAAGTAGACATAGCCTATCAGGAAATATCCTTCTTGGGGTACAAAATATCTAATGGTTTTGTCACGACAGACGATAACATTGTGTCCAAGATACTAAAACTCTCACTTCCGACTACGAAAAAGCAAGTCAGAAGTTTGTTGGGACTTATAAATTATTATAGGCAGTTCATACCAGATTTTGCTGAACTGACCGAAGTATTTACTAACTTACTAACAAAAGATCAACCCGAGAAAATTGTAAGCAATGAATGCCTAAAATTTGCATTCCGGAAAGTATTATCTTATTTCTCTGAGAATAATTTAAAGAATCCCATTCTCAAATTGCCAAATTTTCTTATTTCTTTCAGATTACGCACAGACGCGAGCTCCGTAGCGATTGGAGCAGTTATGTTACAGGAACATGATAACATCCTACATCCTGTATATTACTTCTCGAGAAAATTAAAACCTAGAGAACGCTCTTGGTCGACACCGCAGTTGGAAGCCCTTGCTCTAGTTGAGGGTATAACTAAATTTTCCAGATTCCTCCTGGGACGTCATTTTATTGTGGAGTCTGACAGTAGTCCATTGAGATTTATCAATTCAGGTGTACCTTCCAACCAAATGATAGCTCGCTGGTCTCTTAAACTTCAAGATTACAGCTTTGAAGTTCGACACATCGCGGGCAGAACCAACACGATTGCCGATCTTTTGTCCCGTTGTCCGACCGATCCAGTAAGCACCAATGTCTGAGTGCAGTGTGTAAAATACACTCAGACCAACACAGCCATGCATCAGTGAAGTTTTTTTTTCACGAAAGCTGTGTATGTCTATATGATGTGATAGGGTTTATTCCCAATATATATAGTTTTCTTATTTTATTATTAACGTAGTGATTGTCGTGAATAATTGTGTAGTGTGTGGTAGAAAGAGAATTTTAATAATTGTATATATTACGAAACGAGAACAGTGCCACATTCGCTCTGAACTTACCGCAAGCGAACTGTAAAATTTATCCGTGGTATCTGCATTTGGAACATATCCAGTGATATTTTAACTCCGTGTGTGAAAGTGTGACCTGAACATTGACATCTACATCACTTCAGTCAATCGAAATCCAGAAGTTTTTCCAGTGAAACAACCAACACATGAACGATCAGAACTTTGCACATTCCGTTTTACTACATCAGACCGGAACAAGTGTGTTCTACAAATTTTCAACATCAGCTGTTTCGTGTGTACTTCCGGATGATTTAGAAATTTAGTTTAAAAGTAGCAGACGACAAACAAAAGCTTAAAAAGTTATAACACTTCTAAACTATTTACGATTCAATAATTTCGAATACCCGAAGTGTGTATTAATATTTTTCATTTAGTGTAATCTTAGAATCATATCTTGATTAATTTATTCATACTACCGACATTTTTTCGCTAGTATGGAGAAACATCAAGCTATGACGCTGAGAAATAGAAGAATTATTGTAAGATATTATATTTCTTAATTTTTGAAGTTATGTCCCTTTCATTTAATTGTTATTACATTATTACACCAAGGGCGGTAATTGAAATGTATACGATGATGTGTTGTATATAAATAACCATGTTGTTGCCAGATTGTTAACACGCCAAGAAGCCATCTACTGGGCATGGTAGAGTGTTACCGACATTGCAGACCGACACAAGAACTCCTGGCCAAATGAGGTCAGAGTTTGAGCGTTGAATGCGGCTTATATAAAGCCGTATTACGGTCTTGCCAGATGTTTTTTGTCTCAAAAAGCATATTATTACTTTTTTTTGAAAGGCTGCGAGGTAGTTGCTTGGGAAGCTGTTACTACCGATCTGACTGGGTCAATAATGCAATTAAGGTAATCAGCCATCGAGAGGATGAAGCTTGACGAGTGTTAAAAGTTGAACACCACATGTTTTTAGATACAATGTCCATTTCTTATATGTTTCTATGCCAAGATGTGTGTGTTTTTGTATTTCTACACCAATGTATATAACAGAAAGGTTGACTCTGACAGGTTAAAAATATTAACCCAGTATTGTATATAGAGTGTACATGAAAGATGACATCTTTCATGAAGAAGCCGCGGGAGAGCGTGTCAGAGTCTAATGTAGTGCCAGCAGAGATGCAGGGACATCGTTACGCCCGCCTGGCGAATAGTCCCTAGCGGGGATGCTGTAACATCGTTACGCCCGCCAGGCGAGTATTAGTTACCTGCCTGCGAGGTTGCCGGCTGACGAGACAGCCAGCGGTCAGGCAAGGACAAAGCAGGACGCACGCAGGCCTCGTGAAGCCACTTCAGGTGGGCAGGCGCGTTGCGAGAAATAGCCAGACAGCTCTGGGACTCGGACTCGACTGGACGTATGATGGGAGAGAGGCTTGTGTAGTTCTGTGGCCCGAAAGTCGAGTGCTTGTACATCTTGTGAGACTGATTGTAAGCTGTGGGTTGCTTGTAAGTGTATTGTTATAACTTATGTATTGTGATGATCATCTCTAGATCGTGTTCTGTAAATAAATCCATCGAAACATCGTGTCGTTGAGTCTCAAGTCAAATCACGTTGTATTTGTACTGTCTCACATGTGTTAGGTTAACGAGCCAGGTTTAAGACCCTGACAAGGGGGATTAAGATTATTTCAAGATCGCGTTAATACAAGAACCGATTACTTGATATTGTTTTTCCCTCCATATTTTACAGTTCCGTACTTCTCGCCCTTCTGAAATTCGTTTTATAACGTAAGCAGACCCGCAAATCACGTTTTATGTAGACGTATATACTTGTTCTAGAATGTGACATTAAATTTAGCTTCTATTTTTACGCATACTGCTAGGGTCCGGAGGATGAGGGGGGATTTATAGGGAGGAAATACGAAAAGGGGAAGGCGGGAATTACATTCTGAACAAATGGTGAAAGAGTGCATGGGCCAAACAAGGTTGAAAACCATTGCTACAGCAGGTCACTGCTTGAGATTTTATTTGTTTTTCAAATAATGCATGATAATAGAGGCCAAAGAGTTATGAACGTATTTCGCAATACCGCATATAGCGTTCAAAACACAGCTGCTGGAGTTTTGGAAGCAGACCGCCTTGCGTTGATTTTTATACAATGGTATGAGTGCAGGTAGTTCGGGAAGGCAATGGCAAACTACTGAAACTAAACTTGCCAAGAAATCACAAACAGTCAAAATAACTCTGGGGTTGACTGCGAC
>OY992880.1:48797101-48849601 GCA_963921405.1 Cepaea hortensis | reverse complement strand
GGCACGACTCTGGTAATCACATGAGATGACCAATCATGACCGCCTACGCCTATCGGCATGGCACATGATGGCTGGATGGAATGAAATTACGTATGCCTCCAGAGAAAGTAGAAGGACAGAAATTAGACGGCCTGCATGCCCAATTCTTAACCTTTTTAAAATACAAAATGCCCGTTCGTTCGTTCATCATGTGCGGAAACTGAAATACTTTCACTACATTAAACGACATAGTGGCTAGAGAAATACAGCGAAGGTATGCGTGATTCCGGGAAGAAAAGACGGGTGGACGTACAAAGGTGGAAGCAAGACAGTCTGGACATATTAAGCAGGAAGACTAGCAAAGGCGCTAGAAATGTACTTGGTTGTCGTGGGAGAGCAGCGTCCAGCAAAAATACCGCTTTTGAAACCAGCCGCAGGCCATTTGGGCGCATATGGCTGTGTTGATTTTCACAATGGTAAGAAGGCACAGATTATGGTCGTCACTAGGGAGAAGGAAATACCACAATGTAATATACAAGTGAATGGGAATATTCTCAAACAAATCAATTGGTGCAATTATCTCGGAACAGTCATAACATCTGAGGGGAAATCCTTGAAGAGATTAAAACAAGAATCGTCATGGCAAAGGTAGCCGTTTGCAAGATGTAAAACATACTGACCAATAAAACGATGTCATTTGCAACAAGAAAAAGAGTGTTGAGGTGCTACATTGAACCTCTGCTTTTGTATGGATGTGAAGCGTGGACAAGAGGCAAACAGGCTGAAAAACATATGGTATATTTGGACATCTGGTTTCTGAGGAAAACGCATAAAAATACCATGGCTAGACAGAAAAACTAATGACTAAGTCCTACACGAAACAAATGGAAATCGTAAACTGATTAGAGAAATTAGACGTAAACGGTCACAATTTCTAGGTCACGTTAAGAAAAGAAATAAATGGACAACTTGGTGACAACGGGCAAAATCGAGAGGAAGAGAACAAGGGGAAGGCAGAGAATTAAATACCTGGATGGCTGATCCACGACTCTGGTGATCGAGTGAAATGGCCAATCATGACTGCCTATGCTTATCGGCGTGGCACATGATGATGATGATGATGATGAGATTCTGCCGTTCAGAAAAGCTTCTGAACGTAAAATTGTTTTAACAATCAAGAACAACCAATAAATGCTGGGGTTGATTTCGACGCTGTAAAGGACATGCTTCACAATATAATGACAGCGATCACAAATCTGGCCTTTATTCGTTACAATGACTCTTTCGAAGAAATGACATAATGTACATAATGAGTGAAGAAAGACTTAAACAAGGAGATTAATACTCATAGAAATGTATTCTTCCAAGGCAAGGAGAGTGTAGTAAATTAGTGTAGAAAGAAATATACAAGGAGTTTTATTGCGATGACAATAAACTCTTACAAGGCAATGACCGTATAGTAGAAAGTATATTTCTGAAACTGGATATTAGCAACAATGAACACACGTCTCTAAGATCCATTAGTCTAATAATTGACAATGAAAGTGTTTTACGAAATGTCAAGGTAATCATACCGTACGCTTCAAAGACTACGTGTGCGGTTGTAGTTCGTGTCGTAAAAGGTCAGAACGAGGGGTCAGCGTATCTTGTCTGAGACAGTTACAATTTACGGACTCGTCAAGGTCAACAACACAAAGCATCCAGGAAAAGGCTGGGGTTGGTTTTTTTTTTTTTTTTTTTGGAATGGTCTTTAACTGATTTACTGATTTAACGAATTTACCGAACCCCTGGCACATCTTCTTCCTCTTGTCTACTTCTCCTCTTCAATCTCATCCCCTTTCTTCATCTTCATATTCTTCTTCTTCTGTAATCGTAACTCTCCTATCCTCTCTGTCAAGCAATTTTATCAAATAGTTAATAATATAACTAGTATTATTATTTGCAACAACTATGTTCTATACCAGATAGGAGGAGTCTATAGACATAGACAGAAAGAGTTAAAGCAACAACTGACTGCGACAGAAAGAGGTAAAGCAATAACTGACTGAGACAGGAAGAAGTAAAATAATAACTGACTGAGACAGAAAGAATTAAAATAGCAACTGGGAGAGAAAGAGTTAAAGTAACAACTGACTGCGACAGAAAGAGGTAAAGCAATAACTGACTGAGACAGGAAGAAGTAAAGTAATAACTGACTGAGACAGAAAGAATTAAAATAGCAACTGGGAGAGAAAGAGTTAAAGTAACAACTATGAGACAGAATGAGTTAAAGCAAAAACTGTGAGACAGAAAGAGTTAAAGCAACAACTGACTGAGACAGAAGGGGTTAAAGTAGCAAGTGACTGAGACAGAAAGAGTTAAAGTAACAACTGACTGAGACAGATAGAGTCAAAGCAACAACTGACAGACAGAAAGAGTTAATCTAACAACTGACAGACAGGAATTAAAGTAACAACTGACTGAAGCAGAAAGAGTTAAAGTGGCAAATGTGAAACGAAAAGAGTTAAAGCAACAACTTACTGAGACAGAAAGAGTTAAAGTCAAATGTTAGACGAAAAGAGTTAAAACAAGAAGTGACTGGGGCAGAAAGAGTTAAAGTAGCAAATGTTAGAAGAAAAGAGTCAAAGCAACAACTGACTGAGACAGAAAGAGTTAAAATAATAAACCAGCTCATCCCACTCACCCTCCCATTTATATTGTGTCTTATGTTGTCTCATCTTGTCACATTTAGAATTTGTCACAGGCATTTCAGTTTAGCTAACATATTTTTTTAATGTACTCTTAGTTGTACAGTTTGACATTGATACTGTTGGTAGGCAGATTATGTTTAGCGGTATTCTGCTAGTCTCAACTGTTACATTTTTTTTCTTTTTCCCTGAAATATTAGTGCATTACCCCCAAACATTTGATTGGCTTTGTTGCATGTATAATTGATTTTTGCCGATATCCTTTCATTGGATGATATTATGCTCCCTAAGATATAACAAAAAATGTTTAACTTTGCTTCGGTTTCTGGTGTTACACGATGACGTTAGTTTCTATGTCTTCCTCTGTGATGACCGTCTATTTGCTCGACTTTTTCCTCAATTTTATTTGTCAGAAATAACTAGTCACCTTCAATACTAAGCTCTTGTTCGGTAGACCTGCCTATTCTCTATTTCGACTAATCACATTTTATTACGCTCACATTCACAAGAGCACATTTGTTAAATCTCCAAGTGCCACGCCCATATCTTGCCATAAGGTTGTGGGTTCGATTCCCGGCTCTGCCATTCGGTTCACGAGAGCAATTTTCTCGGAGACCTCTAGGGGTCGTTGCTGGAACTACGGAGTTCGTGATTTTCGCGACGCTTAAGTTGAGTTGAGCTAAGAAACGTGATCACTGCACTTAGGACATTCCCATACGGGCTCCGTCCCCTCGTTCAACAGCCATCTAATTGAAAATTATCCTTGTCTTCCCTCTCAGATGTGAGATTCTTCCAGAACCCCAGCCGATCCCCCGTAATATCATTCTTTCCACATGCGGGTTCTCAATCTGTTCCCACGCCTTCTCCACCTGGTCCCACAGGTGCTCGACCAGCACTCACTTGTCCACAGGTAATCTACCACCACGACGCTGTCGGCAGACCACCCTGCGAGAAGAGACTGTGTCATGTAGGATAAATGTTGGAGCAGTGAAGTCGATTCTCTGGACTTATACACACACCCTTTAATTTAAAGGAAACACGAACGCCGTCAGTACTCAGACTATTGTTCTGTCTCTTCCAATCCATTAAATGTGTAATTGCTTTAGTATTTGCAGAGCGGTGTTAGTTCTTCTTGTAATTTGTCATCCCATTTCCAACGCCCGTGAGCCGTGGCTGGGATATCAATAATTAACACAACAACTGCCTGTGGGATACACAGTTGAAATTACAATTGTCTGAGATCGAAGGAGTTAAAGCAATGGCTGTTGAAGTAACTACTGTCTGGATTAGAAATATATAGGTATTCCGCAAATTGGACCAGTTAACACCTAAAAATACTTGGAGAAGGGGAAGGCAGACGGGGATGAATAGAATTGGGAGGATATGGAGGGGCCTGCAGTAGATAGCAACAGATTGGACTGGTGTGGGTTGGTTGGTTGATGACCTATGCCAAAATGGCGGTTTAAAGAACGGAAGAATACAAACAAGAAGAAGAAGGAGGGGGATAAGGAAGATGAGGAGGAGAATCCTTAGGAGGTGGCAGCGTCTATTTTGGGAACATTGATATAAATAGCCAGGGTTAAATGAAGACCACATCTTTAACCACATATAATTACGTAGGAAATATTTAAACCGCACCAATAGTTACTAATGAAAGAAAAAGAGAAAAAAAAAATCAAAACAACAGAAATGAGATTCCTGATTAGAATACAGAATGTGTCAGGAAGAGAGAACATCAGAAATAAAGAAACGATTACTAAAGTAGTGGGTTATAGCAGCACTAGATTTTATTAGAAGGCAGTAAGTCAAATGGTTTGGTCGTGTAACTAGGTTACCAACTAACAGTATACCACTTCAAGCAATGGTGTAAAGACCAAATGGATGCAGAAGAAGAGGCCGACCACGTAAACGATGGACAGAGGGAATAGCAGAGTCTGTGGGAGTCTGGATACTTGAAGCCCATAAACTGGCAGATTTCCGCTGTTTATACTTCACCTCGACAACGCAAGGTACAAGAGGAACATGATGAGATGAGATGAGATGAGATGAGATGAGATACTTAAACTGCAGACTCGATAAGAAATATATTCACTAGTATTGAGTAGCACTCCTAAAAGTATAGGAAAGAAGTAGAGGCTAGAAGGCGCACTAGACAATTTAATCATTGAAAGCTATACTGGAAACAATGAATTCGAACCTGTCGACTTCAGATGATGAAGGCGACTCGCTAAAAAATCAAATGTTCTTCACAGCAAGGGCCTTTTTACAAGTATACGCTTAGATGTGAATATAAACAAGAATATAGACAAGCATGTAAGACATTACTGGCATGGATGTCAGTATTTGGAATAGATATTTCGGAGTGTTTAAATATTCCCTTTATAGCTCTAATACCAAAAAGGAGTTATTTACACTCCTCAAGGCGTATTGGGCGGGCCTGTATTTTTATAGACCAATCGGCAATCGGGTGGGTGATGTGATCCTTATCACAGCGGCCGCTTTTACTTCACAAGGCATTTTGGTACCTATGTTAGGCTAGATAGACCTGGGAGCCAAAGTCACTTGTTGGTACCTATGTTAGGCTAGATAGACCTAGGAGCCAAAGTCACTTGTTGGTACCTATGTTAGGCTAGATAGACCTAGGAGCCAAAGTCAATTGTTCGTACCTATGTTAGGCTACATAGACCTGGGAGCCAAAGTCACTTGTTGGTACCTATGTTAGGCTAGATAGACCTGGGAGCCAAAGTCACTTGTTGGTACCTATGTTAGGCTACATAGACCTGGGAGCCAAAGTCACTTGTTGGTACCTATGTTAGGCTAGATAGACCTGGGAGCCAAAGTCACTTGTTGGTACCTATGTTAGGCTAGATAGACCTGGGAGCCAAAGTCAATTGTTCGTACCTATGTTAGGCTACATAGACCTGGGAGCCAAAGTCAATTGTTGGTACCTATGTTAGGCTACATAGACCTGGGAGCCAAAGTCACTTGTTGGTACCTATGTTATGCTACATAGACCTGGGAACCAAAGTCACTTGTTGGTACCTATGTTAGGATAGATAGACCTGGGAGCCAAAGTCACTTGTTGGTACCTATGTTAGGCTACATAGACCTGGGAGCCAAAGTCACTTGTTGGTACCTATGTTAGGCTAGATAGACCTGGGAGCCAAAGTCACTTGTTGGTACCTATGTTAGGCTAGATAGACCTGGGAGCCAAAGTCACTTGTTGGTACCTATGTTAGGATAGATAGACCTGGGAGCCAAAGTTACTTGTTGGTACCTATGTTAGGCTAGATAGACCTGGGAGCCAAAGTCACTTGTTGGTACCTATGTTAGGCTAGATAGACCTGGGAGCCAAAGTCACTTGTTGGTACCTGGTTAGGCTAGATAGACCTGGGAGCCAAAGTCACTTGTTGTTACCTATGTTAGGCTAGATAGACCTGGGAGCCAAAGTCACTTGTTGGTACCTATGTTGGCTAGATAGACCTGGGAGCCAAAGTCACTTGTTGGTACCTATGTTAGGCTAGATAGACCTGGGAGCCAAAGTAACATGTTGGTACCTACGTTAGGCTAGATAGACCTGGGAGCCAAAGTCACTTGTTGGTACCTATGTTGGCTAGATAGACCTGGGAGCCAAAGTCACTTGTTGGTACCTATGTTAGGCTACATAGACCTGGGTGCCAACGTCACTTGTTGGTACCTATGTTAGGCTAGATAGACCTGGGAGCCAAAGTCACTTGTTGGTACCTATGTTAGGCTACATAGACCTGGGAGCCAAAGTCACTTGTTGGTACCTATGTTAGGCTACATAGACCTGGGTGCCAAAGTCACTTGTTGGTACCTATGTTAGGCTACATAGACCTGGGAGCCAAAGTCAATTGTTGGTACCTATGTTAGGCTAGATAGACCTGAGAGCCAAAGTCACTTGTTGGTACCTATGTTAGGATAGATAGACCTGGGAGCCAAAGTCAATTGTTGGTACCTATGTTAGGCTAGATAGACCTGAGAGCCAAAGTCACTTGTTGGTACCTATGTTAGGATAGATAGACCTGGGAGCCAAAGTCAATTGTTGGTACCTATGTTAGGCTAGATAGACCTGGGAGCCAAAGTCACTTGTTGGTACCTATGTTAGGCTACATAGACCTGGGAGCCAAAGTCACTTGTTGGTACCTATGTTAGGATAGATAGACCTGGGAGCCAAAGTCAATTGTCGGTACCTATGTTAGGCTACATAAACCTGGGAGCCAAAGTCACTTGTTGGTACCTATGTTAGGCTAGATAGACCTGGGAGCCAATGTCACTTGTTGGTACCTATGTTAGGCTACATAGACCTGGGAGCCAAAGTCAGATGTTGGTACCTATGTTAGGCTAGATAGACCTGAGAGCCAAAGTCACTTGTTGGTACCTATGTTAGGATAGATAGACCTGGGAGCCAAAGTCAATTGTTGGTACCTATGTGAGGCTAGATAGACCTGGGAGCCAAAGTCACTTGTTGGTACCTATGTTAGGCTACATAGACCTGGGAGCCAAAGTCACTTGTTGGTACCTATGTTAGGATAGATAGACCTGGGAGCCAAAGTCAACTGTTGGTACCTATGTTAGGCTACATAGACCTGGGAGCCAAAGTCAATTGTTGGTACCTATGTTAGGCTAGATAGACCTGGGAGCCAAAGTCACTTGTTGGTACCTATGTTGGCTAGATAGACCTGGGAGCCAAAGTCACTTGTTGGTACCTATGTTAGGCTACATAGACCTGGGTGCCAACGTCACTTGTTGGTACCTATGTTAGGCTAGATAGACCTGGGAGCCAAAGTCACTTGTTGGTACCTATGTTAGGCTACATAGACCTGGGAGCCAAAGTCACTTGTTGGTACCTATGTTAGGCTACATAGACCTGGGTGCCAAAGTCACTTGTTGGTACCTATGTTAGGCTACATAGACCTGGGAGCCAAAGTCAATTGTTGGTACCTATGTTAGGCTAGATAGACCTGAGAGCCAAAGTCACTTGTTGGTACCTATGTTAGGATAGATAGACCTGGGAGCCAAAGTCAATTTTTGGTACCTATGTTAGGCTAGATAGACCTGGGAGCCAAAGTCACTTGTTGGTACCTATGTTAGGCTACATAGACCTGGGAGCCAAAGTCACTTGTTGGTACCTATGTTAGGATAGATAGACCTGGGAGCCAAAGTCAATTGTTGGTACCTATGTTAGGCTACATAGACCTGGGAGCCAAAGTCACTTGTTGGTACCTATGTTAGGCTAGATAGACCTGTGAGCCAATGTCACTTGTTGGTACCTATGTTAGGCTACATAGACCTGGGAGCCAAAGTCAATTGTTGGTACCTATGTTAGGCTAGATAGACCTGAGAGCCAAAGTCACTTGTTGGTACCTATGTTAGGATAGATAGACCTGGGAGCCAAAGTCAATTGTTGGTACCTATGTTAGGCTAGATAGACCTGGGAGCCAAAGTCACTTGTTGGTACCTATGTTAGGCTACATAGACCTGGGAGCCAAAGTCACTTGTTGGTACCTATGTTAGGATAGATAGACCTGGGAGCCAAAGTCAATTGTTGGTACCTATGTTAGGCTACATAGACCTGGGAGCCAAAGTCTCTTGTTGGTACCTATGTTAGTGTCGTGAAATACTGAGAGTTAATGATTCCCAGATAGACGACTGTATACACCGACTACCCAGGTAGGAGAAGGGTTAACAACAACGGAGTGACCAGGCGCATGTGTTTATAGGTCAAGACACAGAAGGGGCCGGCTAACGGGGCAGGTAAACTGTCGAGTGGAAAAATTGGTTTGCGACAAAGGCAGACAGCATTATTGGACAGCATATTGCGGTCTGAATGTATGAATAATGAAGAAGTTTCAGATCTGTAATTTTCCACTAACTGTGATAATGAAGTAGGAACCTGAGGTGTCCAGCAATGTCAAGGACTATGCGGCAAAGATGACCTATAAAAGAGTGGCTACGTCTTTGTGTCGAGAGAGTGTGTTTCTTAGGTTTCGGGAGAGAAGGATTATGTAAAGGGTTGTGCTGCGTTCGGATGAACGTTTGTGTATCTATTGTGCATTAGTACTCCCAATTCAGACTAGGATGTTTATAAGGTATTAATATATTAGAGTATAGTTTAGCATAGGAATATAGATGGGTGTGAAGTGCATTTAACATTGCTTTCTATTAGTAGGAATAGTATAGACGTTAGGTGAATCTTCTATCCTATGTCAGAGTGTGTTTTTTCGGAAGCCTTTTCATTTCGGCTGGAGGAAAAGACACTCACATAGGCGAGAAGAGGAAGCAGACACAGATCTCATTATTAAATGTATATCACACAGGTTTCCATACCAGTGAGGGACTTATCAACTAAGATATAACACAGATGGCTGTGGTCAAGATCACCCAGTGTTGATAAACCACAAGAAAGCACTTTAAAGTAATAAAGCACGACACTTGTGCATAAGAAAGGAAAGAACAGAATTTTCATAGTAAGAAGTAAGGAGGACAGAGAATGGAAAATAGAGATCATTTATACTAATAGAAAAACTCAAATGACTCAGTATCGAAGAGTTGCAAGGTGCATACAAAGTACCTATACCCATTAAGAACTATCCAGTGTAGAACTTGTACAGGACAAAAATACAGAATACCAGAAACTCGATGTGTTTTCCAGGATGGAATTAAGAACGCTATAAGATAAGAAAGACCATTCCGTTTAAGCTGACAGCATATGGTGATCGGGTTAAATACATTCATACAGTGGTGAACATTTTTCATTACAAAAAACGGATATATCTACAGACTCAAGCAGACGGAGCTGTCAGGGTGAGATCGTTCCGTTGTATCTATGTAATGTCCTGTACTCTAGCTGAGAGAAGAGACGAGAGAAAACACGGAGACTATCTATCAACATCTTATCTGGCATCCACAATAGAAGAACATACCAACTACATAGACAATATCCATACATACACCAGACATAGTTTTTATTAATAAATCTTTTATCTTATCGTTGAAAGGAACTGTTGTCGGAGTATGTGTTGAGGGAATAATAGAGAGAGAGAAAGAAATAGATATATGGAATGGAAGACAGAAGAGAGGAGTGTAGACCAAAGTCAGTCAATAATCCCAACAGATACTAAGTTTAAAGATGTGCTTGTTGATTCCAATCTCCTCTCGGGAATAACAGGACATAATTGGTGGAGCGAGCGGGGTAGGAAAAATACCCATATGACCTGGGCATAACAGGGCATATGCATAAAGGGGTACCTGCATATTGGCACAGGCATAGTGGAGTACCTGCATGTTGGGACATACTGATTGGAATAAAAGAAAAAGAAGTATATATTGATGACTTTTAATGGAAGGACGTCCATTGGATATATGGTGCCATTACATTTATGGTGGAAACATTTCATTAACGCTGGTGACTTTACAGTGAGAAAGTTCCAGACAGAGTGAATGTGGATAGGTGGTAAGACACATTACATACCTAGTCACACGGTCACACGTCTACATAAGTCTTTATCCTATATCTCCTCTTGTGGATGAGAGAGTGGTTGTGATGTACTGTGTGGTGTTGTAGATTAATAATATTAGATAGGCATAGAAAATGATATAGGTTCTAGGTAGATTATCTGTTTATAGTGAGTACTCTTTACTGCCTTGAGGTGTCTTTACTCAACGTGCTGACTTACCTGCTTTAACTATGGCCACTCCCAAACTAACTACCGGCGAACTGAGGGCAAACGGAGAGGAAATTGGGTTGGCTGGTTCAGACTTAACTGATTACATACAGGAAAGAGAGCGAGAGATTCGTCAAGCGGAACGAGAAGATCGAAAGACAGAGTTGGAAGTGAGAAGAATAGAGGTGGAGACCAAGCGACTGGAAAGGGAACAAGAGGCCAAGAAAATGGACCAGGAGACCAAGCGAATGGACATTGAACAAGAGGCCAAGAAAATGGACCAGGAGACCAAGAAACTGGAAATGGAACAGACTGCCAGGAGACAAGAAATGGAACATGAATACCGCTTGAAAGAGTTAGAACTCAAGACACAAACTAAGGGTGAAATAGATGCAGCAGAAGGAAGTTCTTCGTCACCTGGTGCAACCCACATGAGTGGACATGGTTACCATGCCATGAAGTTTCCCTTAGCTGTCTACGATCAGTCTAAGGAACGCTTTGACCAGTACGCATCTCATTTTGAAGCAATGTCAGTCGCTATGGGGCTGGATAGGAGCAGGTGGGCTCTTAAATTATCCCAGGGATTAATAGGTTCGGGATTTGAGGTGTACACACGCTTACCACCAGGACAGGAAAATAATTACCAGGAATTAAAAGCCGCTTTGATGAAACATTTTGACATCACAGCACAAACGTATAGGAAGAAGTTTAGATCGTCTAGACGAGAGCCGGGAGAACTATTCGCCGCCTACAGTCTAAGGCTGAAATCCTATCTCCAGAAATGGATGGACTTGGCAGAATTCAAGAGGGATTATGAGAGTCTCGAAGAGATGATGGTGGTCGACCAGATGCGAAAGCAAATGTCGAAACCTCTCAGAACCTTCTTGTGAGAACAAGGGGCGGAACGGATTGATGTTGTGAATAAGCTGGCGGAACGATTCGTGGAAGTACATGGTGAAACTGAGGAACTAAGTACACAAACCAAAGGTCAGGAGAAACAAGAGAAAAAGAAACCTAAAAACTGGGAAGGAGAAAAAGTGGAACCTTATATAAAGCACACAGAGGAGAGTTCAGAGAAGGTGAAGGTAGGAAACCAGAGCACCTCGAATTCTCAAGCGAAACGACAGTGGTCTGAGAAGTGGTGTTCATTTTGCAAGGCGGCCTCTCACAACACCAAAGACTACAGATCAAAACCTAAAAGTTCTTACTTCGCAGCATGCAAAGTGATTCCTACATCGGTGATCACAGACAAGGCTGAGGTCGGCGAAGGAGAAAGGAACAAAAAGGACACACGGAAACCTAGGAAGGGAACAGGGTGCACACACTGCCAGTCGATAACACATAATACTGTGGACTGCAGATGCAAGGCAAAAGACGCCAATTGCATAACCAACCTCGAGGAATTAAAAGAGGAAGGCAAGGAAACGGTCAAGGAGATGAAAGACACTCAGGACCAAGAGAGACCACCTGTGGTTGAACTGATTGAAGTCAATGGCCAACAGGTTGCTTGTCTCTACGATACATGTTTGGATGGGGAAGCGGTGGTGGACGCCAGCTTGGTAAACCCAGACCAACTTACAGGGGAGACCATAGAAATACAGCCGGCAATGAGGAGTGCTGTTACCATGACGCTGCCAATCGCCAAGGTGGAGATTAAATCCAGGTACGTCACGGGCATTATTCCAGCTGCTGTATTATCTGACTCCTTATTTCCCATGATCATTGGCACGAAATATGTATTTTTGGGGATGCCCAAACAGCCAGCCCAAAAGGGAACAGTAGTCAGTGGATCTCAAGGGAAGGAAAAAGAGGCAGAGACACTATGCGACAACTCAGGGAGAGGAGAATTGCATACTGCTCAGAGGAAGGATACTACGTTGCATCCTTGCTACAGGAAGCTGCAAAGAAGTGCTGAGCTATCAGAACGGGGACAGTACTTTCTGAAGAATCGACTACTCTATCGGAGAGCTGGGAGGGGAGATAACCTGCATGAGCAGTGGGTGGTTCCAGAGACCCACCGTCCTCACATTCTTCAGAGTGGACACATCATAGGCGAGAATCGACATATGGGTGTCAGAGAGACCTTGCAGCAAATATCCGGCCATTATTGCTGGCCAGGAATGACCGGAGATGTACGCCGGTGGTTGAAGTCTTGTTCGGAGTGCCAGAAAGCACCACCCAACAAGCGAATTAAGAGGAAACTAGCTCTTAAAGTGGAAGACAAAGTGGAAGTGTGGAGTCCAGCAGAGACCAATATACTCCAAGTAGGATGGAAAGGACCTTATCCTGTGGAAAAGGTGGTGTCCAAGAACATCTACAAAATACGGATCGGGGAAGAGAAGAAAAATCTCCCTAGACATCTCATTAGGAAATATGAAGAGAGATCCGGGAGCAACGCTTCGCACTTTATGGTGATGGCAGCCATTGGGACAAAGGTTACCAGTCCAGACGAAGACCAGAGATCGCCAGTACAACATAGGAGGGCCTATGGGACAGTACGTGATAGATCAGATTTACCCAACGACAGGAGGAGGGAAATCAAAAGTCAGGGAAAGGACAAGAGTGAAAGTTTCACCGGTAACCAAGTTCAGAAGGGGTGGGTAATGTCGGGAAAAGCGAGAATTACCCAGGACTCCAACCGAAGATTGGCTGACCAGATACAATATCGCCCAAGATGGTCCTGGAAGCAAAAGCCCAGGAGGTTTAGGAAAGACGACTCGGTCCAACGAGGACGAGGCGAAACATCCCCAGAGGCAAAGCCGGGGGAAACCAAGAGGACATGGAAGCAGTGTTACAATCAGGATGGGACAATCCGTCTGTATTGTGAGCCGTCGCTGACGCAAGTCGAAAGTAGGTCGACCGGACGTACAGGAGCGAGGAGCCAACACTAGTTTCAGTCGTGAGTAGTATAGTAGGGTGTCAATTAGAGCGCTTACGGGATAATGAGGTGAGCCATGTGAGGATCCAATCATATCATCAACACGTGATGTTAATAGCTACTTCGCAGAAGCTCAACGCACGGTGGATGTGATGGACGTTGTTGCTGCAACTGGACTTCACAATGGAATACATCCTTGGTAAGGAGAAGATATGAGCAGATTTCTTATCCAGACATCCAGCTCCGGAGGAAGAAGACTAGGGTTGTGGATCATGGGAATCAAACCTACAGTGAGAAAGATTCGACGCGGTCTAATCTCTTAAGAGGGGGCCTATGTCGTGAAATACTGAGAGTTAATGATTCCCAGATAGACGACTGTATACACCGACTACCCAGGTAGGAGAAGGGTTAACAACAACGGAGTGACCAGGCGCATGTGTTTATAGGTCAAGACACAGAAGGGGCCGGCTAACGGGGCAGGTAAACTGTCGAGTGGAAAAATTGGTTTGCGACAAAGGCAGACAGCATTATTGGACAGCATATTGCGGTCTGAATGTATGAATAATGAAGAAGTTTCAGATCTGTAATTTTCCACTAACTGTGATAATGAAGTAGGAACCTGAGGTGTCCAGCAATGTCAAGGACTATGCGGCAAAGATGACCTATAAAAGAGTGGCTACGTCTTTGTGTCGAGAGAGTGTGTTTCTTAGGTTTCGGGAGAGAAGGATTATGTAAAGGGTTGTGCTGCGTTCGGATGAACGTTTGTGTATCTATTGTGCATTAGTACTCCCAATTCAGACTAGGATGTTTATAAGGTATTAATATATTAGAGTATAGTTTAGCATAGGAATATAGATGGGTGTGAAGTGCATTTAACATTGCTTTCTATTAGTAGGAATAGTATAGACGTTAGGTGAATCTTCTATCCTATGTCAGAGTGTGTTTTTTCGGAAGCCTTTTCATTTCGGCTGGAGGAAAAGACACTCACATAGGAGAGAAGAGGAAGCAGACACAGATCTCATTATTAAATGTATATCACACAGGTTTCCATACCAGTGAGGGACTTATCAACTAAGATATAACACAGATGGCTGTGGTCAAGATCACCCAGTGTTGATAAACCACAAGAAAGCACTTTAAAGTAATAAAGCACGACACTTGTGCATAAGAAAGGAAAGAACATAATTTTCATAGTAAGAAGTAAGGAGGACAGAGAATGGAAAATAGAGATCATTTAAACTAATAGAAAAACTCAAATGACTCAGTATCGAAGAGTTGCAAGGTGCATACAAAGTACCTATACCCATTAAGAACTATCCAGTGTAGAACTTGTACAGGACAAAAATACAGAATACCAGAAACTCGATGTGTTTTCCAGGATGGAATTAAGAACGCTATAAGATAAGAAAGACCATTCCGTTTAAGCTGACAGCATATGGTGATCGGGTTAAATACATTCATACAGTGGTGAACATTTTTCATTACAAAAAACGGATATATCTACAGACTCAAGCAGACGGAGCTGTCAGGGTGAGATCGTTCCGTTGTATCTATGTAATGTCCTGTACTCTAGCTGAGAGAAGAGACGAGAGAAAACACGGAGACTATCTATCAACATCTTATCTGGCATCCACAATAGAAGAACATACCAACTACATAGACAATATCCATACATACACCAGACATAGTTTTTATTAATAAATCTTTTATCTTATCGTTGAAAGGAACTGTTGTCGGAGTATGTGTTGAGGGAATAATAGAGAGAGAGAAAGAAATAGATATATGGAATAGAAGACAGAAGAGAGGAGTGTAGACCAAAGTCAGTCAATAATCCCAACAGATACTAAGTTTAAAGATGTGCTTGTTGATTCCAATCTCCTCTCGGGAATAACAGGACAGTTAGGCTAGATAGACCTGGGAGCCAATGTCACTTGTTGGTACCTATGTTAGGCTACATAGACCTGGGAGCCAAAGTCAATTGTTGGTACCTATGTTAGGCTAGATAGACCTGAGAGAGAAAGTCACATGTTGGTACCTATGTTAGGATAGATAGACCTGGGAGCCAAAGTCAATTGTTGGTACCTATGTGAGGCTAGATAGACCTGGGAGCCAAAGTCACTTGTTGGTACCTATGTTAGGCTACATAGACCTGGGAGCCAAAGTCACTTGTTGGTACCTATATTAGGATAGATAGACCTGGGAGCCAAAGTCAACTGTTGGTACCTATGTTAGGCTACATAGACCTGGGAGCCAAAGTCAATTGTTGGTACCTATGTTAGGCTACATAGACCTGGGAGCCAAAGTCACTTGTTGGTACCTATGTTAGACTAGATAGACCTGGGAGCCGAAGTCAATGTTCAATATCTGCTTCGACGCGAATTCGAACCCATGATCACCGTGCTGGAAGGCAAGCGACTAGCCACTACCCTACCGCGGCTCCATATTACAAGATACGAGGTAGCTTCAAATTAAAACTGTAAAAGTGTGATAGAAATTACAGTAACCATGCCATTGTCTTGTAACTGTCAATATTGTTTTGAAGGATGCCATGAGTGTTAAACAGGTGATATGACGGCGCAGATGTACACGGTGAAGTCATAAGGACAGTTTAAAGGAAGGGGGAAGGGGTGTCGATTTACTTTGGACATGCACAAAGAGGAGCGGCATTCTTTTATCCGTTTTTAATCAGCGAAGGGGTGAAATCTATAGAAATTCATCGGCAAATGAAGGTCCAGTATGGTGACGCATGCTTGTCAGTCCAGCAAGTAAGTGTATGAGTGGAGTAGGAGATTTAAAAACGGCGTGATTTCTGTGACAGACTTTTCGGTCCGAGGTACAACACATGCGACCAAGATCATCTTTTTCTACAGAAATCCAAGCACTTTATCAGCGCTGGAGGACTTGCATTGAACACAGTGGGACCACAACGAAAAACGATACATTTGTTCTGTACTTTTTCAGAAATTATTTAAACAAAAAAAAGATGAAGGTTTTAATTTGAAGCCCCATCGTATGACAACATATTCTTGAAGACCATGAACTTAATTTATCTTTAGTCTTTAACACTAAATTAAGACTGAAAGAGACGAGAAGAGATTCTAAAGCAAAGTCGCGTGACTTTTAAGTAAAAAGTAAACTTAAGTACAAGACCCTTGTCCACGTCCTTAAGAAAAAAAAAGGATATATGGTGTCAGTCCCGTATTTTTCTAGATAAACCCACACTAGATGTTACAACCTATAAGAGTTAACACAAATTTACTCAACACTGAGGAAACATAACCCAATAAGTGGAAACATTAAAATCCGCTGGTTGCGAAAGTGTTGTCGCTGCTCCGGTCATATATTGTGAAATCTGACCTATTCATTCTCACTGACACGAGGACAAAATGTCAAGTTCCATAAAATGTATATCAATGTCTCCTAGTATAGAATACAGTGTGCAGCTTCGCAGCATCACATCATACCATATTATTCTTCACATTTAGAATACTTCCGGTGACCTCATTTTTACTCCTTGACCTTTCCCGCGCTATGGCGGCTCACGTATTCGCCCCTCAGTGACGTATCCAGAAACCCCAACACTGGTTGGGGTTGTATAATGGAACCATCAGCAATATATTCTAATTCTCTCTGTCCTTATCAAGGCGCAGATATTTTACAATGCCACTCCCTGTCCTATTTACTGTTATCAATCCAGGCTTTTATCTGCCTCTTCTCCGTTTGACCTCACCTGTTCTCTTGAAGATTACCTTTTAAGGAAAGGTCATTGCGTGTAACATACCCGAACGAGGAAAGATTTCGACATTTCGCTATTTATAAAAGTTGTTATTGATGTCTTGAATAGGTATTTAGCTTGCCTCTTGCATAGGCATTTGTTGCATGCTCTTTATACTTCCCCCTCCTAGTATCTCGGATTATCAGAGCAGAATCTCTGGTAAGTTAATTGTATATCCTTTACAGGACATAGAAGTAAACTTTCAGCAATGTTTGACTGTTTGTAGTTACTGGGCAAGTTTACGTTCAATAGTTTGCCATTGCTTTCTGACCAACCGGCACTCATAGCATTGTATAGAAACCAACGCAAAGCAGTCTGAATCCAAATAGCCAGCAGCTGTGTTTCGAACGCAGTAAGCGGGAGTACGGATTGCATTCGTAATCCCTTCGCCACAGAGCCGGATTTCTGTAATAGTTATTCAGTAGATCATCCGCGATTAGTCCATTAGTGCTCAGATGCTCTCTTTAGTGTCTCCCTCAACGTATAGCGACTGATGATACCAATTCTTCTTTGGTGTCCGACATGGCGCTCCTATCTAGCTTGACCTTGTTTGACTGGTTGGTTTGATGTTTCACAGTCTGGTCGAAGCTGCAGAATCACACACATCCCTTGAGTCATTTACTCGTCGTGCCTAGATGAAGACGTATCAGATGTCAGTCTGGTCCTTTCCTCATCCGCCCCCGAAAGCAGACAAGACCGCAAAACTTGTACTTTCACTCGTTTTCTTTTACACCCGCGTGCCCTAGCACTAAACACAAATGAAATAGATATTCCACACTAATATTCGTCTATCAGATCACCACGCTTTGTCAACTATACACGGCTGCATGGTCGTATCTTTACTGACATTGTCAGAGTGGAAATGGGATTATAAAACATAAAGAATGAGAATGGCCTATAAGAGTGTAACCTATAAGAGAGAACCAGACCACGCATAAATGATTTCATCCGCTTCCTCATGCCTGCCCACGGCTGATAGGTCTTGACATTATAAGTGGGTCTAGTCTGTTGTCATAGTTACCGTGACAGCTCTGTTGCTGAACTGTGATGGTATTCAGTAGCATCTGTGGTCAGAATGTTCTAGGCTAGCTTCCAAGGTCACCCAAAGACAACACTCGTAACCGGCAAAGACTATCACCATTTTCCGTGGGGTAGAAGAACGGGGCAGAACATAATGAATTAACAGATGCATATGCAACGCATGTCTGCTTCACCAATAGGCACGTATGGCCAAAGCAGACACATACTGAAAACATGCTGCGGGATTGTCCTCTGTATTCTGAGGTAAGAATGGGATTCTGACCGACAAAATTAACACTAACCTAACGTCTTCACAGAAATTAAGAAAGAGAGTCACGCAAAAAAAAACGGTAGTGTTCATTAAAAAACTCGTCTGATGGTTTACACATCAAGGATGCAATTTTACAAAGAAGGAGGAAGGGGAAGAGTGGTGAAAGAAGGCGCAGAACCAGTTTTCAGATCTTCTGCTCGAGGAGTTATAACATCATCTCATTCTATCCCTGCCATTGCTTTACCGCCCTGTACACAACGATCGCCAGAAGAAGGACATGGATGAGGAGGAGGTGGACGAGGATGAGGAAGGGGAGGAGTGGTGAAAGAAGGCGCAGAACCAGTTTTCAGATCTTCTGTTCGAGGAGTTATAACATCATCTCATTCTATCCCAGGCTTTGCTTTACCGCCATGTATACAGCGATCGCAAGAAGAAGGACAAGGGGGAGGAGGAGGTGGACGATGAGGAGAGGTAGAAGAAGGGGTGAGAGGAGGCGGGATTGGTGGAGGAGGCGAAGCAACAGCAATAGCAACTTTCAGACTTTCTGTCCGAGAAGTCATTATTACATCATCTCACGCAATCTTAGTCACTGCTTTGCCGCAATATGTATAACCAGCTGTTCAATTTGTACAGGGAAGTTATAATGAGATTTTAAGAAAGCGTGCCAGGAATATCAGCTGCTGGTCATAAAGTAAATAGCTTGCGCTATGCTGTCAACAAGGTTTTGCTCGCGGAAAATGAAACGCGGTTATAATAAATTATCGATATAATTGCAACAGAAATGATAATTAAAAAGAAAAACAGACTCCCCAAAAGCAGCACCAAAATGAATTAAATGAGTCTGAAGCAAGCCCATATATGTAAGTTCCTGGGCAGGTTAACAATAGAAGATTAACTGATTAAGTGTCATGGGATGAGTATCGTCTTAAGTGACTTCCTGTATCGGCCGTGGGCTAATATATCATCGAAAGGTTTACCATTATGTTATAATCGTATAATATCGTATGACAACATGGAAGTTTGAGGGGAGGAGAGGCAAGAGCGGACCAAAAAAGCTTCTGGACAGTTTGAGAACATTGCATGAAGGAGCATCGGTGTCAGAAAAGATTGCCAACACACGAGACAGAAGACATGACAGACATGATCACCAACGCCATAGGCGTGAGCTATACGAAGAAGAATGACCCTTCTTTTACCGTACCCAATCCGAGCCTTCACTAGTTGTGATATTAATTCCTTGTGTCCTAGACAGTTATCATTTCAACTAGTTCTGACATTGACAGTTCATTCTCTAAAGTCGGTGCGGGGAACTTTTTTTCCCCCTGCCAAGACCATTTGGATGTTCATAACATATTCTCGGTTTATACAAAATTATCAACTTAAAATTAAGCTTGCTATATTTTGACATCATTGGTTTAACTCACCCTTAATGTGAATGCTCTAACTGCTTTTCTTTAGAAAGGCGTGTGATATTAGCTGGTAATGATGTTGCTATACTTGCAACTACTGTTCCAGGTTTGGGTTGGTCAGTCTAGAGAGCAGTCTACTCTTCGCGGTAGTAAGTTTTAAAGAAGCCTGTGATCGTGAAGGGCAGAGTGACGACAATGTTGTTCGGGATTTTCGAGCAGGCAATTCCCACTGTGATAGAGGTAACCGCATAGTCTCGGCCGTGTGTACGATGCCAACCTGACGGACAAGGGCGCGGTAGTATAAATATACGAAATAACGGTAAAATGCGTTCGATTGAGAAAAGCGGACAAAGGCAAATTCAAGATATGGTGTCTCCAATGTATGCTGATTCTGAAACTCCTATGGCCTTAACTCATATACGATTTAGGCAGGAGCTCAGTGTGTGCCATTGAGATGAAGATAAGCATATGAATAAGAAAGTGGCTTGGAGAAACACCAGGTCTCGTGAAGGTTGCGCTATACTGTAACAATGCAAAGCTCGTCTTCTCGTTCTTGTCCATCATGGGGGAATTTAACGTCGAGAAAGACAGACTCGCGATGATGTTGCGCGAGTCTCCGGATGAAACAGTCAGCACCTCACAACCCACACTCAAAACGGGACGGAAGTGGAAGGTTGACTGCGCAGTCAAGCTGGCCAGCCATCACTTATACTAAAGAAAGTCATGAGGTCGGGTGCAAGGGTTTTTGGGCACCATGACAAAGTTCAAATGTGGTCAAAAGCGACGACCAAGGAAAGCAGAGACATAGTGGTTCGGGAGATCCCCGTGGAAGAAGACGAAAAGAGAGTGCAAATGACTGCCCAGCAGGCGCAGCAGGCACAGCAGGACCAATTGATGGCACAGGAGGGAGCACTATAGAAGTCTCTAACATGGAATGAGATCTGGCCCATGGCACCACTGAGCATAAGTTTCGTTGTCTGATCACTCTTCGATGTCCTGCCATCAGCTTCCAGCGTGGTCAAGTGGGGTAAAACCATCGACCCGTCCTGACTCCTCTGTAATGAGAAAGTCCAGACAGCGGAGCACGCGCTGTCTGCATGCAAAGTAGCCCTTTTCCACGGCCGATTCACATAGCTCCAGAATAAAGTTCTTGATGAGTTGGCAGCCAAAGTGGATTAAGCCAGAATACGGCAGATTAGGTAATGTTCATAGAACTCAAGGAAGGGCGTGACCACATGATTTCGTGGGCCTCATACAACCCGCAGGCCGGACATTTCCCTCCCCTTCTGTAAAGTACAACATGTCTGTCTGGGACTGAAGATTTACATTCTTATATTTTATTCGTCTCTCTTTTTTTTAACCACTTGTTGTATCGGGCATTGCTGACGTCAACCCACTTCATTCCAGCGTTGCATTAATTCCTACAGCCTCATATAATTATACCTTAACCATTTTTATGTCTGATAATCATTACTTCAAAGTAACAATTGCCTGGGGAGAACGGAGCAATTACTGAATGAAGTGGAGGAGAAGAGATATAGCTACTTGAGAATTGACTGACGGTGGGAGGGAGTTATCATTTCTCGTGACCACTTTCATTTGTGGGCTAGCAAACCTTTTTTGGCTGTCAGCGTAAAGCTACTATTTCTCATAAGTTTAATGGATGATTGTAGTCCCTGTACACCACAGTGTAAAGTAGTATATCATGTGTGTATGATTACATTATAGCAGCCTTGAAGCAAATCATTATTTCTTGCCAGTTTAATGGATTAATGTAGTCCTTGTGTACTTTTTTTTTTTTTTAAATATCCTTTACAGGACATCGCTGTCAACAGCAGCATCTTTGCTGTCTGTTGATTTCTTAGCAAAATTACACTCAGTAGTTTGCCATTGCTTTCTGAGCGGCCGGCTCAGTATCCCGCAAGTTACCAGCGGGGGTCGAACCGCTCCCAGTTCTCTCCCGCTACGAGACTCTGCGTGATAAACGGGATTACGGAGAAAGTGTTGTAACCCCTCAGCCAGAGAGACCGGCCCTTGTGTACAAGACAATGTAAAATTGTATATCATATATGTATTAGCTAGTTATACATGAAGTATACATTATACTAAACTAAAAGCAACTAAGTATTTCTGACAAGGTTAATGGTTGGTCATAGTCTTCATGGACTATTTAAAAAAAATAAAGTTAGTTGCATAACATTTACGGGACGTACAGTCATCTCCAGCATTTTATGGCTGCTTGTGATTTCTTGGCAAGTTTACTTTCAGTACTTTGCCCCTCGTCACTCACACGCTATGCTAGATACAATAATTCCACTAGATGAAAGGTCAAAACAATTATGTCTACTAATTCACAGCGGACAGACAATTATCAGGAGAATAAATGAATGAACTAACGAACGAACAAACTTTATTTTCAAAGGGTTAAGAATTAGGCACCCAGGCCCGTCTAAAATTATGCCCTTCTACCACTCTCTTTCATTCAATTTTTCACCCACACATCATTCAAGATTAACTAAAATCAACATCAATATAAAAGATATGCATTATAAAGGCATGGGGAAAATGCAAACATCAATACTACATGACTCACTAATATTAATGGACGATGTGGCAATTGTTTTTAGCCACGGGTATATACTGGTAACCAAAAAGGGGACTGGTTATTATACTTGGGTTCTATTATTATTATTATTATTATTATTATTATTATTAAGGTCAATGAAAGTGGAGAACATTTCAGAATTCTGTTCCTGACACTTCTCTTGCAGCTGTCTTGCCTCGAAAATAATGTCAACAGTTCATCTTTCCTTTCTGAAGCCACATTGACTCTCAGGAAGAAGACCTTCATCGAGATGGGACGTGAGGCGATTGAGAAGAATTCTAGTGAGTATCTTCCCTGCAACTGAGAGCAAGGAGATGTCTCGGTGGCTGTTACAGGATTGACGGTTTCCTTTACGTTTGTAAAGGTGGACTATTGACGCGTCCTTGAAATCTTGTGGCAAACTATTAGAACGCTATCTCAGTACGGATTACCGTCCTCCTTAATAATAATAATCCGGTAGCGCAGTGGCTGGCATGCTGGCATGCTGGACCGCCGGGCCGGTAGCCATGTATTCCCATAAGAAAGAAAGAGAGAGAGAGAGAGAGAGAGAGAGAGAGAGAGAGAGAGAGAGAGAGAGAGAGAGGGGGGGAGGGGAGTAGATGGAAAGAAAGACGAGAGACACGCATTCATTTACCAAGAAACTTGTTTCCCGAAGACTTATATCTGATCAAGGATTGTATCTTATGCTCAGTCATTAGGATAAAGATAAAAATAATAGAATAAAACTAACACATGCGCCCACTCACACAGACCGGGCGAGACAAAGAAGACTCGCAGGACATTTAAATAGGACCATACGACAATAAAATAACCCTTAGCCTCCTCGGAACTCTACAATGCCATTTCAGACACTAGAAAGACAAGATTGTCTCCTTGATCTGCCCACTCGCGGAGCTGTCCGTTAATCACGATCTGATGCTAAGGAGGAAGGCTGCAGACTCAATCAAGAGTTGATTACAGGGGCGTCTGGTTAGGTATGTCGAGTGGTGGGGCTGGTGAGGGATATGGCGGAATGACTGTGGAGAAGAGGGATACTTCTGTCCACAGACATTGTTTTATAATGGCCAACTGTTGCTGTACCAGAAAATGATGGTCCGTAATTGGGCGTCTCCATTTAACATGGTGTAGTCAGACAAGGGGTGGTGGTGGAGGGGGGTCCGCGGAGGGGGGGGGGCGCTCAGGGGGCTGTGGAGGAGAATAATCTGAACTCTTCTAATGCCTCTTTTAAGTAGAGTGTTCATGTTAACTCTTAACTGATTCAGTGCCAAACAAAATGTAGGTTAGGATCAAACATGGTACACAATCACATGAACAAGTATTTTGTTGTTGTTGTTCACATGTCTTTTACAGGACATCGCTGTCAACATCAGCATCTTTCAACTGATTGTTGATTTCTTGGCAAGATTACGCTCAGTAGTTTGCCATTGCTTTTTGAGCGAACGGCTCACATACCCAGTAAGTTACCCACGCGGAGAGAACTGCTATCGATTCTCGCGCAACGTCACGTTACTTACGAGAGTATACGAGATCACGGAGAAAGTCATTTAATCTCTAGGCCAGGGAGACCGGCATGAACAAGTATAAGATATTATAATATAAAGATCCGTTCCCTGAGCACTGAAGCCGCGGAGATATGAAACAAACCAAATAACACGATGACCTTTTATGGAGATATAACGTCCTTCTGTCCAAATGAGAGGTTACATTTGGCGATATATTATCCTTCGGCACTGCATCAGTTAATATCATCATCATCATGTGCACCACAAACTGATGGAGGCGTTCATGGCTCTCCACAGATTTCGGTCTTTGGTGTTCTTGATCACCTCTGCTGATAACATTCCTCAATGCCACCGTCTCGGTCCATCCATCACCATTTATCTCGGTCTGCCTCTGCCTCTCTTCCCATTGCTCTTTCCTGTCGTCGCAATGTTTCAAATGCCTCTTCTTCTTATCGCATGATCAAAGAATGGTATTAGTCTCATGTTTATGGATACTGATAGTACTAGTTGCAGTCTGATTATCTATCTGTACGGTCTTTCCTCGGAGTACTGAATATCGGCCAGGTTCTCTGGTTACTCCTTGCCGTACCATTCTCTCCAGGCCTTGGTCATTTATTTGTCCTTCCACATTATTCACAGGATCCAGAAGGACCTTGGCCACACCTGACCTATCCTCTTCCTCCACCTTCCCCTCTTCTTCTTAATTGTTTCAGTGCTTAACATCCAGGCGTAAGTATTTTTATATCCAGCCAGCCAGTCAGCCAGCCGTCCGTCAGTCTGTCCGTCTATTTTGTCTGTCTCTGTCTAGCTAACACTACCTCAGGACAAACTACATGCCCCCTTAAAAAATAAAACAGCAACAAAGACAATAATAATGGTAAATTATCTCGAACGACAACTAGCCACACACACACACACACACACACACACACACAAAATATTCCCATATGTATGGCACGTTACACCCACCTTGGGTATTCATGATGCCCATGTTAAACATTGCCTCAACGAGTCATGTATTATTTATTATTTTTCATGCGTTTTAATGCTTATTGTTCTTTTGTTGTCAAAGAATTGCTTCATAAGAGATGTTGAATGAAAGAATGTATGAGAGGAAATAGAGAAGAAGGGCAGAATGTCAGTCGGGCCTGCGTGCCCAATTCTTAACCCTTTGAAAATAAAGATTTACTTACTTACTTACTACTTACTATCTGTCTGCCTGCCTACCAGTCTATCCACCCACCCATCTATCTGTCTGTCTAGCTAGATAGCTATCTTTCTGTCTGTCTGTCTGTCTGTCTAGCTAGCTAGCTAGCTATCTATCTGTCTGCCTAGACAGACATTGTATGACTAGTCCCCGTATGCTTTATATAAAATGATATAGATAGCCGGGGTGGCGCAGTGACTAGCACGCTTGCCTGCTAAACCAATGGTCATGTGTTCGAATCCCCATGGAGCCCGCTATTTTGTTTTAAATTCATCTGAACACCCAGGCCGAACCGAGCTGAAATGGCCACCAGGACATGTGACGCCAGATTCTTCTACATACACTGTATGGGCTAGCACCATATACCCGACACGCTGCGAGGTGTGGTACATGGTAGTTTATTTAATGTCTTCAACGTGTGGTACATGGTAGTTTATTTAGTGTCTTCAAGATGTGGTACATGGCAGTTTGTTTAGTGTCTTCAACGTGTGGTACATGGCAGTTTGTTTAGTGTCTTCAAGGTGAGGTACAGGGTAGTTTATTTATTGTCTTCAAGATGTGGTACATGGCAGTTTGTTTAGTGTCTTCAAGGTGTGGTACATGGCAGTTTATTTATTGTCTTCAAGATGTGGTACATGGTAGTTTATTTAGTGTCTTCAACGTGTGGTACATGGCAGTTTGTTTAGTGTCTTCAAGGTGAGGTACAGGGTAGTTTATTTATTGTCTTCAAGATGTGGTACATGGTAGTTTATTTAGTGTCTTCAACGTGTGGTACATGGCAGTTTATTTATTGTCTTCAAGATGTGGTACATAGTAGTTTATTTAGTGTCTTCAACGTGTGGTACATGGCAGTTTGTTTAGTGTCTTCAAGGTGAGGTACAGGGTAGTTTATTTATTGTCTTCAAGATGTGGTACATGGTAGTTTATTTAGTGTCTTCAACGTGTGGTACATGGTAGTTTGTTTAGTGTCTTCAAGGTGAGGTACAGGGTAGTTTATTTATTGTCTTCAAGATGTGGTACATGGTAGTTTATTTAGTGTCTTCAACGTGTGGTACATGGTAGTTTGTTTAGTGTCTTCAAGGTGAGGTACAGGGTAGTTTATTTATTGTCTTCAAGATGTCGTACATGGTAGTTTATTTAGTGTCTTCAACGTGTGGTACATGGTAGTTTGTTTAGTGTCTTCAAGGTGAGGTACAGGGTAGTTTATTTATTGTCTTCAAGATGTCGAACATGGTAGTTTATTTAGTGTCTTCAACGTGTGGTACATGGTAGTTTGTTTAGTATCTTCAAAGTGAGGTACAGGGTAGTTTATTTATTGTCTTCAAGATGTGGTACATGGTAGTTTATTTAGTGTCTTCAAGGTGAGGTACAGGGTAGTTTATTTATTGTCTTCAAGATGTGGTACATGGTAGTTTATTTAGTGTCTTCAACGTGTGGTACATGGTAGTTTGTTTAGTGTCTTCAAAGTGAGGTACAGGGTAGTTTATTTATTGTCTTTAAGATGTGGTACACGGTAGTTTATTTAGTGTCGTCAAGATGTGGTACAGGGTAGTTTATTTAGTGTCTTCAAGATGTGGTACATGGTAGTTTATTTAGTGTCTTCAACGTGTGGTACAGGGTAGTTTATTTAGTGTCTTCAAGGTGTGGTACATGGTAGTTTATTTAGTGTCTTCAATGTGGGGTACAGGGTAGTTTATTTAGTGTCTTCAATGTGTGGTACAGGGTAGTTTATTTAGTGTCTTCAAGGTGTATTACAGGGTAGTTTTTTTAGTGTCTACAAGGTGTATTACAGGGTAGTTTATTTAGTGTCTACAAGGTGTATTACATGGTAATTTATTTAGTGTCTACAAGGTGTATTACAGGGTAGTTTATTTAGTGTCTTCAATGTGTGGTACAGGGTAGTTTATTTACTGTCTTCAATATGTGGTGCAGGGTAGTTCTTCTTCTTCTTCTTTCGTTCGCTTGAAATATGTCTATAACTACAATACTGTTTCTTGTATGAATTTAACGTCTTATTTTGTTCAAACAGCGGTCCATAGAGTTTATCTTCCACTGTCGTCTCTCTAGGCCAGAAGGTTTGCCTAGATATGTTATATTTTGTGCAGTCTATATGTGCTCTGCTGTTTGCGACGCCAATCCACATGTGCACATGGCTGTTTCACCAATCTTGAATTTTGTATACATGTGGTTGCGTAATCTATTGTGTCCTGTTCTGAGGCGCAGAATAATGACTTGTTCTGGTCTGTCCATAACGTGGTAGTCATCTTGAGCAGGTGTTGGTGGCTTCCCTCCGATGTGTGGTACAGTATAGTTTAGTTAGTGTCTTCAAGGTGTGGTAAGGGTAGTTTATTTAGTGTCTTCAAGGTGTGGTACACGGTAGTTTATTTAGTGTCTTCAAGGTGTGGTACACGGTAGTTTATTTAGTGTCTTCAATGTGTTTTACAGGGTAATTTATTAGTGCCTTAAAGGTGTGGTAAGGGGCAATTTATTTAGTCTATTCAAAGTGTGGTACCGGATAGTTTATTTAGGGTCTTCAAGTTGTGGCACAGGGTAGTTTATTTAGGGTCTTCAAGGTGTGGTAAAGGTTAGTTTATTTAGTGTCTTGACCGTAGTGATATTCTGCACACACAGCCTACCTTTCTCATGTCAACTTGAGACACTAATTTTGCGCCGATAATTTGCGTCTAAGCAGCCAGTATTTGCGGTGTCGTCTTGCGTTTGTGTATTGATTCCCTGTCTTCTGCTGCTCAGTTCACGTTGGTGACACGCGCAAGTGTATGCCGTTGTATGGGCAAATAGCCAGATCTGAAAGTTAACCGAGTTCTCTTAGTCGGCATCGGGCAGTAGGCCAAGGTCATTGCATAATGCGAAAAATTGCCATTAAGTTGGAAGATTATTAGTTAGTTGCATATACTTTACAGGACGTCGCAGTCAATCCCAAAATTTTTTGGTTGTTCGTGATTTCTTGGCATGTTTACATTCAGTATTTTACCATTGCTTTCTTAACGACCGACACTCCATACAATTGTATGAAAATCAACGCAAGATGGTCTGCTGCCAAATCTCCCGCAGCTGTGTTTCAAACGCGGTATTCCAGATTACGAAATGCATCCGTTACATCTTCGCCACAGATGTGGCACGAAAGGGAAGAACAAATTATTAAGATCGTATTTACGTTTAATAACGAAAAGACAAATGTAATGAGAACCCGATTCTCCTTGGTTAAACCTAATTAAAAATCCGAAAAAATACACATATCATGGTAGCGATGTAGAGAAACATGGAGAACAGACGAAGATATTAAACTGAGAATACATAAATCAAGAGGAGCTTTCATAGCACTCGGAAATTTGTGGAAATCAAACGAAGTTACACATATCACCAAACTTGGACAGAAGAAGAAATGGTGTTATCAAATAGATAATGGTGTCAAGACCGTGTGCCATAGATATTGAAAGACAGAAGATCAAATGGTTCGGTCATCTTGTTAGAATGCAATACTATCAGTTACCAGCCGGTTCTGTAGCGAAAGGGTTACAGATGCAATTCGTAATTCCACAGACTACGATCGAAACACAGATTCGGATGATTTGGAAGCAGACCGTTTTATGTTGGTTTTCATACAATGGTATGAGTGCCGGTCGTTCAAAAAGCAATGACAAATTGCTGAACGTAAACTTGCGAAGAGATCACAAACAGGCAGAAAATGCTGGGGTTGACTGCCGCGTCTTGTAAAGGATATGCATCGAACTGTTTTAACCAGCAATGGCGCTACGTAAAAGATGATCTGATAGGATGCCAAGAGGACTCCAGAGAAGACAATGGACTGACGACATCAAAGACATGGTAAAGTCAAGCGGAATGACACTTTCCAATGCCTTCCATCGGTCGCTGGAGCATCAATTATTTCTTCGCACGACGCTTGATGGCAAATGTGAAAGATGAAGATGATAATGACGATATTAAATCAGTGTTATAGTATGGACCAGAAACATACAGAACCGTTAACACAATCACACATAAAATACAAACATTTGTTAATCGGTGTCTGCGCAAATCAGAGGGATTATAGTGGTATAACAGAATCACCAATGTGGAACTCAGAAAGAGAGAGAGAGAGAGAGAGAGAGAGAGAGAGAGAGAGAGAGAGAGAGAGAGAGAGAGAGAGAGAGAGAGAGAGAGAGAGAACAAAATCAAATACCAGTGAATCAAGAAGCGACGAAAAGACACTGGTGCTAGAAAGGACACACATTGAGACAACCTGAGGATAACATAACTCGAAATTCCGTTGCCGGTAATCCACAGTGAGAAAACAATAATTAGAGGGAGAACTAAAAACAAATGGGGACGAGGATTAGATACTGAGATGAATCATGTGGGAAGAATATGGACGCGGCTGCATGAGGCAGCCAAAGATAAGTCCGCTAGAATGAGTTGGTTGAAGACCTATGCTCCAGGGGGAGATAAAATGTAGAGCATAAGAGCCGTCAGCTATGTATTATTTATCAGAAAATTCAAAACAAGAAGAAGTTTTAAAACTGAAAATTGCAAAAATAAACATACAAGTGAAGTCAACATGAGACTCTACACCCGCTAGCATAATGATGAAACGGAGAAGAAGATAAAGCCCAAAGGATTGTCTATCACCGAGTCACCCTTTTAACCTAAGATATATTCACAATTTCCCCCAGGAATGCTTCTCCCTTAATGCACTGGGACAGACAGCCCAAGAGACAGGCATAATGAAATCAGTATTTTGAGGTTATGTGCATAAAGGTGCATTCCATCCATCCATCATGTGCCATGCCGGTAAGCGTGGGCGGTCATGTTCTGCCATCTCACCCGATCACCAGAGTCGTGGATCAGCTCCGTGTTTCTGTCTCGACTATGCCACAAGGCCAAGCCATCCAGGTACTTGCTTCTAGGTCTTCCCCTTGGTCTGTTCCCCTCGATCTTACCAGTTGTCACCAAATTCTCCAATCCATTTCTTCTCATAACATGTCCAAAAAATTTTGACTGTCTACGTCTAATTTCTCTAATCAATTTACGATCTTCATTTGTTTCTTGAAGGACTTGTTCATTGGTCTTTCTGGCTGTCCATGGTATTCTTTGCATTTTCCTCAGAAACCACATCTCTACAGCCATCAGATGTTTTTCAGCCTGACTGCTCATTGTCCACGCTTCACATCCATACAAAGGTGCATTGGGTTAGGTAAAATAGTTCTAAATAAATTATAAGGCCAACACCAAGAATGTTCTTAGAGAATTTGGACAAAAATGGCCTTTAATGTTAAGAAATGGAATGTATAGGACAGTTTGGGTTGAAGACCAAAATTGGACCTAATGTGACAAGATGACCTAAATGGGGCTCTGTGGTGCTAGTCCAGAGATGTCCCCTAATGTAAAAAAAAACGGTCTTTGCTTGCTTCTGTGGGCTCTAGCCCAAAGATGTCCCTTCTGTTTTGTAAGTGTTATAGGAAACAGAACCTGTTTTCAAATGTATTCCACAAACTTAGCTGGTTGGATGGTTGTGAATCGTCTGTAAGAATGCGTGTTTTAAATCCGATGCCTCGGCATCCAGGCCCTTTGCATCTTGAAAAGTGCTTGCATTTATCGGAGTGAGGTTCATGTAGTAACTTATCTAGACCCGGAAGCAAAGAACCCAAAGGAAATGAGTGTGTTGGTTACCTTCCGGAAAGGCAACTAAGTCTACCTTCCGGAAAGACAACTAAGTCTATTTTCCGGATAAGCAACTAAGTCTACCTTCCAGATAAGCAACTAAGTCTACCTTCCGGATAAGCAACTAAGTCTACCTTCCGGATAAGCAACTAAGTCTACCTTCCGGATAAGCAACTAAGTCTACCTTCCGGATAAGCAACTAAGTCTACCTTCCGGATAAGCAACTAAGTCTACCTTCAGTAAAGACAACTAAGTCTACATTTCGGAAAGGCAACTAAGTCTACCTTCCGGAAAGACAACTAAGTCTACCTTCCGGATAAGCAACTAAGTCTACCTTCCGGAAAGACAACTAAGTCTACCTTAAGGATAAGCAACTAAGTCTACCTTCTGGATAAGCAACTAAGTCTACCTTCCGGATAAGCAACTAAGTCTACCTTCCGGAAAGACAACTAAGTCTACCTTCCGGAAAGGCAACTAAGTCTACCTTCTGGAAAGACAACTAAGTCTACCTTCCGGATAAGCAACTAAGTCTACCTTCCGGAAAGGCAACTAAGTTTACTTTCCAGAAAGACAACTAAGTCTACCTTCTGGAAAGACAACTAAATCTACCTTCCGGAAAGACAACTAAGTCTACCTTCCGGATAAGCAACTAAGTCTACCTTCCAGACAAGCAACTAAGTCTACCTTCCGGAAAGGCAACTAAGTCTACCTTCCAGAAAGACAACTAAGTCTACCTTCTGGATAAGCAACTAAGTCTACCTTCCGGATAAGCAACTAAGTCTACCTTCTGGAAAGACAACTATGTCTACCTTCCGGAAAGACAACTAAGTCTACCTTCCGGATAAGCAACTAAGTCTACCTTCCGGAAAGGCAACTAAGTCTACCTTCTGGAAAGACAACTAAGTCTACCTTCTGGAAAGACAACTAAGTCTACCTTCTGGAAAGACAACTAAGTCTACCTTCTGGAAAGACAACTAAGTCTACCTTCTGGAAAGACAACTAAGTCTACCTTCAGGAAAGACAACTAAGTCTACCTTCCGGATAAGCAACTAAGTCTACCTTCCAGACAAGCAACTAAGTCTACCTTCCGGAAAGGCAACTAAGTCTACCTTCCAGAAAGACAACTAAGTCTACCTTCTGGATAAGCAACAAAGTCTACCTTCCGGATAAGCAACTAAGTCTACCTTCTGGAAAGACAACTATGTCTACCTTCCGGAAAGACAACTAAGTCTACCTTCCAGATAAGCAACTAAGTCTACTACCTTCCGGAAAGACAACTAAGTCTACCTTCTGGAAAGACAACTAAGTCTACCTTCCGGAAAGACAACTAAGTCTACCTTCCGGATAAGCAACTAAGTCTACCTTCTGGAAAGACAACTAAGTCTACCTTCCGGATAAGCAACTAAGTCTACCTACTGGAAAGACAACTAAGTCTACCTTCTGGATAAGCAACTAAGTCTACCTTCCGGATAAGCAACTAAGTCTACCTTCCGGAAAGGCAACTAAGTCTATCTTCCGGAAAGGCAACTAAGTCTACCTTCCGGAAAGGCAACTAAGACATTTTTTTTAATGTTACGTATCCCTTACGGGACGTTGCAGTCAACACCAGCATTTTTCAGCTGCTGTTGATGTACTAGGCAAGTGTTACGTTCAGTAGTTTGCCATTGCTTTCTGAACGACCGGCTCCCATACCAGCACGTTATAACACAACGCGACACGGTCTGCTGCACAAATCGGTCGCAGCTGAGTTTTGAACGCCTGGTACTCGGCTCACGAACCGCGTTCGCAAGCTTTGGCCATGGAGCAGGCACTAAGACATTACCCCTTCCCAAATTCCACACGTAGTATATGTGTGAGCAACTCAACCATGGCGTTTGTAACATAACAACAACAACACCAGAGCGCAAAATCATAACAACAGAGATGAGATGCCCTTGAGGAGTTACAAGAGCAATCTTGAAAGATAACATTAGGAACAGCGTATGCAAATAAATCATTATGGTAATATGGTAATCGTGGATATTTTCTTTCACCGATCAGAAAATGAGGGTGTTGGTTGGTATTACATCGGTGTCTTTACCTCTTCTTCCATGCTCGTTTGATGGGAGTCCGTCAATCTTTGTTATGCACCATTAAGGCCGGTGTGTCCGACTTGAGCATGCATTTCTTTAAGGTTGTGTCTTTACTAACTCGGAGAAACCGTTGATGCTAATTTTGTTCAATGCATTGACTCCTGGGTTGTGTTCCAGGGACAAGAAATATTTCCAGGCATTCTAAAATTAGAATAAAACCTATAAAGTTAACGGCACCTAGAACAGTTGATGGGGAAAGGGCAGAAAGAAGACCTAGATATAATCACCTGGATAACTTAACTGTTGACGAATAGAAATAGTATTAAATATATCTTGAAAGAAGTCTCATCTCATCATGTTCCTCTTGAATCTTGCGGTGTCGAGGTGAAGTATAAACATCGTGAGAGTGCCCGATTATGGGCTTCATATATCGATATTCCCATGGACTCTGCTATTCCCTCCGTCCAACGTTTACGTGGTCGGCCTCTTCCTCTGTGTCCATCTGGTCTGTACATCATTGCTTGTTGTGGTATGCTGTTGAATGGTAACCTACTTGCATGGCCAAACCATTTGACTTGCTGCTTTCTAATAAAATCTAGTGCTGCTTTAACCCCCACTTTAGTCCTGATTTCTTCATTTCTGATCTTATCTCTTCTTGATACGTTGAGTATTCTTCTCAGGAACCTCATTTCTGAAGTTCATTTCATAAAGAGAACGGGTCACTTACATCAGGAGAATGCAGCCCACATTTGTTGGGCATATCACGAGAAGGGAAAAGCTGGAGTGTTGGGAAAGTTACACGGAAGGAGAGGTGGTGGGGGTAAATGGAATGGAGACAAAGAGATAAGATGCTGGACAATTTGATATCATGGCATGGAGGAACATCAATATCAGAAATGACTGGCAGTACCAAAACAGAAGGGAGTTGCCTTACACGATCACCAGCGTCACACGGCATGGACTATAAGAAGACGAGCTTAACCAAATTGAATATCAGAAATAGAATTCAGACGTGATCCGAGTCTGGTGATGGTGTGAGATAGTAAACAATTATCACTCACGTTTATATCGTTGTATGATGATGATGATCATGATAGTGATAATGATGATGGCCAGTGAATTATTTCGATTAAGTTTCTACGTGCTGAGGAAAATGAGTGACTCACATGAATTGTGTGAGTCACGACTCCATGGCGCGTGTGTGCGTGTGTGTGTGTCGGTGTGTAGGTTGGGTCAGCGTATGCATGTCAAATAAACGCTATGAACAAACGAATGAGTCGCATTATCGTAGGGTAAAGAATTCGGCATGCGACCTTTTTGACATTTTCCAATTCTTACCTCTGGCCGTTGACACATTATTTAATCCATGCATCTCTTTTTAAAAGTAAAGATGTAAGTAAAGACACTGTTATATACGATTGACCTATCGGCCCTCGGTGGGGGATGTGGTCAGCGTCACGAGGGTCGCTTTTACTTCGTTAGACATTTCCTGGTACGCTGGGAGCCCAGGTCGAGGTTTAAACTCCGCCTCGATGCGAACTCGAACCCATGACCACTGGGTCGGCAGGTGAGCGTCTAGCCACTAGGCTACCGCTTCCCCCACATCTGTTATTGGCTTAATATTAAATAACAACAAAAATAATAATATATGTATTAGAAACATATATATGCAGTATGGACTTGATGACTTACAAACTTCATTGGAAGAGAGTAAAGGGAAGGCAAAGAGATAAATACCTGGATGGCTTGGCCATGTGGCGTAATAGAAACAAGACCACGGATCAGATCCAAGGCTTCTTGTGACCGTGTAAGAAGGCGAAACATGACCGCCCAAGCGTACATGCTTGACACATGATGATGATGATCTTAGGCTTGGAGATATGTAATCTGTTTAGGCATTTGTCATGTCGTGAATTATATTTAAATAACTGATTTATCTGGTTGTCTCCGGGATTTAAGATTTAAATATTGAGCACAACCCACTACTGGCAACGCTGATCGTATTCCGGTACGAACCTAAGTCCACGTCAATTGGAAGCACTAGACTCGAGTCTATTAAAAGTTTCGTACCGGAATACGATAGCGTTGCCAGTAGTGGGTTGTACTCAATATTTAAATTTAAGTAACTATCAAAGTTAATTTTGAGCATTTAGATCCGTGAGATTAAGACTCATTTCGTGACTTAGTTTGGACTCATTGAAAAGCGTAAATTGAACGGTATAAACTAAGTGTATTTACATAGATTAGAGCTGTCTATTTCATATTTACTATGAGTTAAGCACTTGGCCTACATATGAATAATATTATCTAAATCTTGTATAAAAGTAAAAATGCAAATACCTAGCGGCAATTATAACATCAGTTGGAAGGTGGGTGACAGAGATTAATATAGGTCAAGCAAACGCTGCATTTAAGAAAATGAAAAGTGTCTTATGCAATAAATCATTATCACTGAATGTAAGAAAGAGAGTACTGGAATGTTATATATAACCTGTTTTGGTCTATGACAGTTAATTATAGAAGGTGAATGAGCAATTCTGGAGCAGCTTAGAAGCAACATAGATGTGGTTCTTGTGACGACTGTTACGTATACCTTGGACTGCCAGAATAACCAAAACCGATTATCTGGAAGAGGCTAATGAAACTAGAACATTATATACAACTATAAGAAAGAGACAAACAGCATTCTTTGGTCATGTGATGAGAAGAGAGGCATTGGAAAACATTGTGGCATCTGGAAATATCAGTGCGAAAAAAAGGTAGAGGAAGGCCAAGAGAAATGATGCTGGATGGACTGCAACGGTGGCATGGAGAAATATCATTTGCAGAGTTATCCAGAGCACCAGGGACCGAGATTTGTGGAGAGCCATGAATGTTTGCGCCAGTTTGCAGGTCACATGATGATGATGATGATGATGATAGTGATAATAAAAGTACCGCAATAGTGGGACAGTTTTGTGTAACTGAAAGTGATTAAACTACGTTGCTCTGTGTCTCTCCCTCTCTCTGTCTCTCTGTCTCTGTCTCTCCCTCTCCCTCTCACTCTCCTCTCTCTCTCTCTCTCTCTCTCTCTCTCTCTCTCTCTCTCTCTCTCTCTCTCTCTCTCTCTCTCTCTCTCTCTCTCTCTCTGTCTTTTCATTTTATTTTAATAGACATACATTAAAACATTATAGGCAAGCAAAGAAAGTATTCTTACACACAACATCATTTCAAAGATGGTTTATATGCGTAAAGTAAATGAGATTTTATTTTAGCTGATGTCTATCTAGCGAGATATTGATGTGACATGCGCGCACGCACGCACATATCGCATGCATGTACCAACAAAAAAGAAACCACACACACACGCACGCACGCACCCACAGAGAGAGAGAGAGAGAGAGAGAGAGAGAGAGGAGATAGATAGAGAGAGAGAGAGAGAGAGAGAGAGAGAGAGAGAGAGAGAGAGAGGGGGGGGGGGACGTTGACTGTATTATTATTAGATTTGAGAATTCGATTTCAGTACAATTTGAGAATTTGATTTCATTACAAATTGAGAATTTGATTTCACGCGTTCACATATTGGTATAAAGCAAGCACATGAGACGCGGATATCCTATTTGGCGCTTTAAAATGTGTGTCTCCTGAAGCAACTAGAATATCGTAAATATTTTTTTTTCTCAGGCTGAGCTCCCACGTATCCAGTTGAGTCAGTGCTGTAAACCTTTCCCGTTATTTCTGGAGGCAAGCCTGGATCCGGAGTTTCATCATGCAAAGTGCTGCCTCTTCACATAACCACACGTGCCGTCTAAGGACACATCTTCTTCTTCTTTTTCGTCTTCTAACTTCTCTTTTTCTTCTTCCTCTTTTTTTTTCTTCTACTGCTGCTGCTACTTCTACTGCTTCTACTGCTGCTACCTTCTCCTCCTCTTCTGCTTCTTTTGCTCCCCCTGTTCTTCAATCACTTCTGTTTTCCTCCACCTCCTCTTCATTCTCCTCCTCCCTCTTCGAATGTTTCCTTCTTCTTCGCCTCTTTCTGTTTCATCTTCCTCATCCTGCTCCTCCATCATTTCTACTCCCCCCCCCCACACTTCCGCTTTCTTCTTCTTCTTCTTCTTCTTCTTCTTCTTCTTCTTCTTCTTCTTCTTCTTCTTCTTCTTCTTCTTCTTCTTCTCCTCCTCCTCCTCCTCCTCCTCCTTCTTCTTCTTCTTCTTCTTCTTCTTCTTCTTCTTCTTCTTCTTCTTCTTCTTATGATTATGATTATTATTATTATTACTCTTCACCTTTTTCTTCCTCTTCTTCTCTTACTTCTGCAGTCTTCAATCTTCAGTGTGAATGCATTGGATTCGAGTCAATTTGAGGTTGCTGATATTACCATTTCTTTCCTTTTCTTCATATGTTTTATTCTAATGTGTCAATGTCTAGCTGTTACTTTATTAAATCAACAGTCGCCTTCATAAATATATTCTATCTCCATTTACTTTCTGAAACACACGGTGCATCAGAGTCTGTTTTGTCATTTTCAGTGCTGTCAGTGATAATTACTACTTTCTTATTATCTTATAGATTTGATAATGTGCATATTCTTTATTATTTTCCAGATATTCTTCCACTCACCTGTTACCGGGGCTGATTCTTATAGACATGTAGACTTCATAGTAGGTTATCTAACTCTTAAGAATGAGGTTGAATCATATCTTATCTTGGCTTATTTGCGGGTTCTTCATTACCAGGTAAGTTGTAATACCTGCTGGAGGGGACGACCTACTGTGTTACAACCTGAGTTTCAGACATACTTCCTGGGGTGTAGTGTTTATATACGTACCGTATTTACTTCCGTGTCTGTGTTACAACCCGAGGTTCAGACATACTTCCTGGAATGTTGCGTTTATATACGTACTGTCTTTACTTCCGTGTCTGTGTTATAACCCGAGGTTCAGACATGCTTCCTGGGGTGTTGCGTTTATATACGTACTGTCTTTACTGCTGGCGTATGTGACTTAGGGGAAATTAACGCACTTTCACAATCCTGCGTACCAGGTTCGAATTCAGCCACTGGTGATTTGGAAGAAGATCGCATTGCGTTGATTTTCACTGTGATATGAATTGCGAGTGTTCTGAAACCAATGGTAAATTATTGAACATATAATTGTCTAGAAAAAAAAAACCAGACAATGCTGGGGTTGATTACGACTGATTTTAAAATACATGCAGTTAAGTGTAACTGCATTTACCCTTCCAGTTTTAAGAATACTGATATCGAAACTGTTATTAGAGTTAGATGTTCGTCTCGATATTTCTTTGTCAGCAACATTTGTGGTGTGGTTTTCGAAGCAGAGGAAGAGGACCAGTAAAATGAAGTAGAGCGGGAGGAGGGGGCGAGAAAGAAGAAGAAGAAGAAGAAGAAGAAGAAGAAGAAGAAGAAGAAGAAGAAGAAGAAGAAGAAGAAGAAGAAGAAGAAGAAGAAGAAGAAGAAGAAGAAGAAGAAGAAGAAGAAGAAGAAGAAGAAGAAGAAGAAGAAGAAGAAGAACACGGTGAGGAGGAGGATGAGAGGAGGATGAAGCAACAGCAGCAGCATATAATGTCTTGTAATATGTTTTCTGTGTACTATATATATAGTGTACTTCATATAGTGTCTTGTAATATGTTTGATGTGTACTATATATATAGTGTACTTCATATAGTGTCTTGTAATATGTTTGATGTGTACTATATATATAGTGTACTTCATATAGTGTCGTGTAATATGTTTTATGTGTACTATATATATAGTGTACTTCATATAGTGTCGTGTAATATGTTTTCTGTGTACTATATATATAGTGTACTTTATATAGTGTCTTGTAATATGGTTTCTGTGTACTATATATATAGTGTACTTCATATAGTGTCGTGTAATATGTTTTCTGTGTACTATATATATAGTGTACTTCATATAGTGTCGTGTAATATGTTTGATGTGTACTATATATATATAGTGTACTTCATATAGTGTCTTGTAATATGTTTTCTGTGTACTATATATATAGTGTACTTTATATAGTGTCTTGTTATGTGGTTTCTGTGTACTATATATATAGTGTACTTCATATAGTGTCTTGTAATATGTTTTCTGTGTACTATATATATATAGTGTCTTGTAATATGTTTGATGTGTACTATATATATATAGTGTACTTCATATAGTGTCTTGTAATATGTTTTCTGTGTACTATATATATAGTGTACTTTATATAGTGTCTTGTTATGTGGTTTCTGTGTACTATATATATAGTGTACTTCATATAGTGTCTTGTAATATGTTTTCTGTGTACTATATATATATAGTGTCTTGTAATATGTTTGATGTGTACTATATATATAGTGTACTTCATATAGTGTCGTGTAATATGTTTTCTGTGTACTATATATATAGTGTACTTCATATAGTGTCGTGTAATATGTTTTCTGTGTACTATATATATAGTGTACTTCATATAGTGTCTTGTAATATGTTTTCTGTGTACTATATATATAGTGTACTTTATATAGTGTCTTGTAATATGGTTTCTGTGTACTATATATATAGTGTACTTCATATAGTGTCTTGTAATATGTTTTCTGTGTACTATATATATATAGTGTCTTGTAATATGTTTTCTGTGTACTATATATATAGTGTACTTCATATAGTGTCGTGTAATATGTTTTCTGTGTACTATATATATATAGTGTACTTCATATAGTGTCGTGTAATATGTTTTCTGTGTACTATATATATAGTGTACTTCATATAGTGTCTTGTAATATGTTTTCTGTGTACTATATATATAGTGTACTTTATATAGTGTCTTGTAATATGGTTTCTGTGTACTATATATATAGTGTACTTCATATAGTGTCTTGTAATATGTTTTCTGTGTACTATATATATATAGTGTCTTGTAATATGGTTTCTGTGTACTATATATATAGTGTACTTCATATAGTGTCTTGTAATATGTTTTCTGTGTACTATATATATATAGTGTCTTGTAATATGTTTTCTGTGTACTATATATATAGTGTACTTCATATAGTGTCGTGTAATATGTTTTCTGTGTACTATATATATATAGTGTACTTCATATAGTGTCGTGTAATATGTTTTCTGTGTACTATATATATAGTGTACTTCATATAGTGTCTTGTAATATGTTTTCTGTGTACTATATATATAGTGTACTTTATATAGTGTCTTGTAATATGGTTTCTGTGTACTATATATATAGTGTACTTCATATAGTGTCTTGTAATATGTTTTCTGTGTACTATATATATATAGTGTCTTGTAATATGTTTTCTGTGTACTATATATATATAGTGTCTTGTAATATGTTTTCTGTGTACTATATATATATAGTGTCTTGTAATATGTTTTCTGTGTACTATATATATATAGTGTCTTGTAATATGTTTTCTGTGTACTATATATATATAGTGTCTTGTAATATGTTTTCTGTGTACTATATATATATAGTGTCTTGTAATATGTTTTCTGTGTACTATATATATATAGTGTCTTGTAATATGTTTTCTGTGTACTATATATATATAGTGTCTTGTAATATGTTTTCTGTGTACTATATATATATAGTGTCTTGTAATATGTTTTCTGTGTACTATATATATATAGTGTCTTGTAATATGTTTTCTGTGTACTATATGATGCGTCCCTGCGTTTAAATCGCCGAGGCAACACTAACTCTGCTCAATAAGTTCACAAATTTATCATGAATAAATTAAAATAAATAACGCTTTCCCTTAACTACAGTTTCACAGATTATCGCTCTCTTGCTTTAATGTCCGTTCCAATCCCCCACACTCCCTACCCCCTCCACCGCCAACCACCACCATTTACTATACATGGCCCACACTCTATTCCAATCGAAGTTAAGTGCTTCTCTTATATATTTATAACCAGCACAGTTTACAGATGCTGTCAGTGACGTAGATGGTCTCATATCTCACCCATCTTGTCTAGAATATACCTGTAGAGCGATAAATGAGACTGATGCAACCTGACGGAATGTCGAATCAACGACTGCTGCATCTAACAATCATCAAACGGCGGTGTACATCCCACACGAGGCACATACTGATATCAAGAGGCATAATATTACGCTACTGTCTGTCAGTTCCCACTGATAAATATTGTATGTCAAAAAGGCTGCGTTTATGTTGGATATACAGGGTGTTTGTAAGGTCTCACTACACTTTGTACGTAGAAAAAATTTGAAAAATGAAGCACATGATGTCATCAAACAATGTGCTCCACAGTCCATCGTGAATGCAATATGTTGGAGAAATTCTTTGCACTCCAAAAAGAATGATGTTATCAAAGGAAGAAATAATTTAATTTTTTTTTTCAAATTTGATCTACACACAAAGTGTAGTGAGGCTTTACAAACACCCTGTATACGTTTGTCAAGGATATGAGAGGAAAAGACTGTAAACATTATTCCAACTGTTGTAAGACTATACAGAACAACTGCAACGAGTGAATCAACAAAGAACATGGAGTAGCATTGGTCAGCTTTACCAGAACATGATCACGAGTGACAAAATGGACGTTGTGCGCAAAACCTTCGTCAACACACAAGCAATGAACATACACTGGTACAGTGACATGAACAACTCTACATGAGAATATATATAAAGGCTACTCATCTTGTTCTTTGTTCTAGACTTGACACGGGTGTAACTCAACGTCTCGTGTAAAGCTGATGGGGGAAATGTATATAGAATAAACGAATAACCTAGTCCTTGTTTACTAATGTCTGTTGGTGTTTTCCTGGGGATAGGAGAGACTGTGGGTCAGCCATGGTTGAGATGTTACGGTGCCAGTCTTCTCAGGCCCAGATGGTACCGGGTTCGATTCCCTGCATAGGAATGGGAATTTTTCCAAGAACCAGTCGTACCTAATGACATCACACCCCCACCTGATCGCTTGTGTAGTGAAATCGAATATCTAACCTTTTTGTATAAAGGCGAAAAAAGCGAGCCCCGTGTGTAGATTGTGAAGTAAAACATCCCACAGCAAAACTAATCGAAAAAGTAGGCCGTAAACTGGCGTCTACCCTGGTGCAATTATTAAGAAATGTTAACATGCCCACTGGTAGACAGAGTAAGTTAACTCGGATAGAATCTGTCTTTTTTTAAAAGTTAGTTGCATATCCTTTACAGGGCGTATCAGTCAACCCCAGCAGGAATGCAGGTTTCCCGAACACGTTTACGTTCAGTAGTTTGCCATTTTTTTCTGAACCACCGGCACCCTTACCATTACATAAACAACCCAACGTAAGACGGTCTGTTGCCAAATCTCCAACAGCTGTGTTTCGAACTGCGCCCGTAACACCTTCGCAACGGCGCCGGAGTATAATCTGTCTCATCTCTCATCTCTCATCTCATCTCATCATGTTCCTCTTGTACCTTGCGGTGTCGAGGTGAAGTATAAACTGCTGGAGAGTGCCCGATTATGGGCTTCATGTATCGATATTCCCATAGACTCTGTTATTCCCTGCGTCCATCGTTTACGTGGTCGGCCTCTTCCTCTGTTTTCCTCTGGTCTGTACATCATTGCTTGTTGTGGTACACTGTTAGATTGATTGATTGATTGATTGATTGATTGATTGATTTAGGAATCGACATCACAGCATTCGGGGCATTCCCATAAGTGCTCCGTCCCCATCCTCAGCAGCCAGCGAAGAGTTCCAACACTAATAGTACCAGTAGCAATCTGATTATAAGTCCGTCTCTGGTACACTGTTAGTTGGTAACCTACTTGCATGGCCAAACATTTGAATTGCTGTCTTCTAATAAAATCTAGCCCAGCTATAACCCACACTTTAGTCCTTATTTCTTCATTTCTGATCTTATCTCTTCTTGATACATTGAGTATTCTTCTCAGGAATATCATTTCTGTTGTTGTGATGTTTCTTTTCTCTTTTTCTGTCATTGTCCAGGTTTGGCATTGAAAATAGGGTTGGTAGGAAGATTGTGTTGTAATGTGCTTTCTTAGTAGTTATTGATACATGTTAGTTCTTTAGTATTGATGCCATTTGTCCAATGCGTTGGTTTGCCTTATTGTGTGTATTTTTTATCTCAGTCTAGAGGAGGTAAATCTTACACAAATGCATGCCGAAGTCGGACACACTGTTACTTTGAAGTGAATAGCTGGGTGTGACACACTGTCCTCTAAAGAGACACGAAGAAGGAGGAGGAGGACAGCCTCTGCTTAAGCCTAGCGCCTTGTATCAAAGTGTGGGAGCCACGGTACCGCAGTGCCTAGCTTGTCCACATGTCAGCCGCTGGTCGTGAGTTCGAAGCCCCACCGAAATGGTATTTGACAAATTGTCATGGATTCCCAGGCCTACTCAGTATACAATTTGCACCAGGAAATTATCTGGGAAATAAAAGTAGCAGGCGTGATAATTATCACATCACTAATTCAGTGCCCTCTTATAAATGTTAAACGAGGTTAGCAACATATACCATACACGCCTTAGAGCGCGGAAAAGTGACTTTTTGTCACAGAACGGCCAGTAGGCGTGTCCTCTTGTCGCATTCAGGTGCAGGGAAACCCCGTGCTATTTTTATCCGGCGAAACCCCGAGGAAATTCTCCCTTTTGTAATATTTTCTTGTCTTCCAGAAGTTCATATTTAGAGGTTCTTTGTTTTACACGGAGGAAACTGACCTTACAGAATTCCTTTTACACGTGATTCTGAGTTATAAACTCATAGAAATTAGAGTTCCCCACAATAGTAGAACTTCTCGCTTTCCTTACGAGACATGGTTATAGAACCAAGGTTGAACGGTTGCCTGGCGACAGTTGTGTTGAAGTCTGGATGGAGAAAGACCGTCTTATAGTAAGCCAGTCTTTCTTTTGGCTCTTGAAGGATCCTGACGGTACTATGGTCAAGTTCAACATGTGTTTGGTTCACTATGGCACATTCAATAAGTGGTTCGGATAATTCAGGTAAAGTGAACCTACATTCTTTCATAGACATGGTAAACGAACTGTATTATATCGTCACGCGAATCGAGTACACCAGGCGTGTGCTGCTATGCGGGCCGGTCACACATACTAATGGGCTAGTAATGATCGGTTGTGGCGGCCGCGCTGAATGATAACAGAGCGCTTTCAACTAGTAATCTACAGCGCTTCATTGACAATAACTGAAAGGCGTTACCGAATAGCCGAGATCATAGTTCATACCGTGACCGTTCCCTATTTCGTATGAGTATAAGCACGACCTATCTACTGGAAGTTGCCAGATAGGTGAACTGCTCCATGGCGCAATCACATCGACACTCGTTATTGGGTGTTTACGTACAGCATGCGGGTTCAAGTCCCATTAATGTCCTTATAGTGCGCGGGAGGGGGAAGAGAAAGGTAACCGAGACAATATATTTTACCACGGTGGAAACGATGAGTGAGAGAGAGGGATGTTTCGTCAACTATGCCGAGTGAAGAATAATACCGTAACCTAAGGGAGGGGGCAGCAGTGTCGGAATAGAAGGCGGGCGTTCCAAAACGAGCACCGACTCAATTATATCTTTGATCTATCAGATCAGCGGATAGTGAGCACTCATCCAACAGGGTTCCAAACGGAACATATCTACTTCTATCCTCTACTCTGATTGTCTTATAATTTAATACATCTAATTATGAGAAACCAGAGGGGTATATTTATTTTTCTTCATGGAAAGAAGGGTGAAGTAAAGAGAGTGCCCACAGCGTTCAAGAAAGGATAATACTGATCTACGAGGACCAGCTACACCTGTCACGAGATGATCACACCCCTAAGAAGGGGAAGGGTGAACGGGGAGGATATTTACCTTATACAGGGAGGGGGAGGATACCAAGTATACTCATATCTCTGTTTACCTTCTACCAACGAGGGGACAGACTATAGTTAGTAGGCACAACACTCATACTCTAAAATGGGAAGGAGATAAGTGTCTTATAAAATGTGTTTCTTCTATCTGGGACGGAGACCCAGAGGAGAAATGAACTATGGGAACTACATGCTGCGGGAACGTCAGGGAAGACGAGCATCCCCCTGCAAATGATTACTGACCGTTATATAGATGAATTTATTCTAATAGAGTAACTGCAGAGAGTGAAAAAGAGTGAGTATCGTTTACCTAGGTTCCGGATATCTCTGTGGCTGCGACGACCGGACCTGTCTAAGCTAGAACCTAAGGCCTCCTAAGACGAAGCTGGTCTATGGGCTGCCTGACAGAGGACGGTCCAATTCACTCAATTCTTCCCTCTCTCCCTCCCTCTCTCTCTCTCTGTCTCTCTCTCCCTCTTTCTCTCTTCTCTCTCTATCTCTCTCTCTCTCTCTCTCTCTCTCTCTCTCTCTCTCTCTCTCTCTCTCTCTCTCGGCAGCATAAAGCTCGGCAGACCATAGGTAATATGTCTATGTCATAGTGTGGACAAGACAGGTTAAGCACATGATCGTATAGACCCAAGTCTCCGCGTTGTTTTAAACATACTTTATTTGGCCGAATAGTTATACTACAGCATACTTGATGGTAGACACCCTGCCCGGTGTTGACATGTCTTCTCGCTGGCCCCAAGTGACGTGTGTGTTCTCCTAGATACACTTCTTCATTCGTGCACACACGTTCACTATGGTTTTCCCCCTAGTCAAGGAATGCGCAGCATTCCTTAACTCTTTACTCCTAACCTAATTCCCTCACTGTTACAATGCCTCCCCTTCTTCAAAGAGAATTTTTCCTTGAAAAAATCTCAACCCCAACTTTTAATTAGTTAACTTTACATCTCTATACTACAATAACAACAATTCCATATATTTCCTAACTCAATTCTCGTATCTCCTCATAGCCAATTGCTAACCAGAGACAATAATATTGAAACTCTCTACAAAACTCGTTATAAAGTTTTCTAGAAAACTCTCTACAAAACTCTCCATAAAATTCCCCACAATACAAAAGTCTCCATAAGCGAACCGCTTTTACTTTAAAATGTCCATCCAAATTATGATTGACAAAACCGAAGATATTCCCTTATCCTTTATTTCCCCCTTATTCACATTCTCACACTCTCAGGATTCTAGGATAGACAGAAAAAAACATAGTTAGATTAGATTTGGGTTGGTGCGCACCAAAAAAAAATAAGAAAGAAAAAGTAAGGAAAAAGTAAGAAGTAATCACCTTTCTCTTCCCATACATTCTCAAAACTTTATCAAAAAAATAAAGTTTCCAAATTTATCTTCAGTTTCCGTCAATAATAATTGTTATTATCAAAAAAAATATGTTAATCCAAAACTGCCAGCCTTTGTACTATTCAGGTCATCAATTTCCCGTTTACCATTCCTTCAACAACAAAAAACTCCTAACTATTATTATACTGTTAAGTACAGTCTTCTTCTTCCAATATCCAGTTATTTAAATGCCAAAACTCAACCTGGCATTCCCCCCATATTCTCCCATTAAACGCTGTTCAACCCAGCTCCTATTATAAACCTTGTCTATACATTGCATACCCCACATGTAATAACAACATACCCCTCCATTACTACATATTGAGTCACTTCACTAACCACCACTTTAATTCATCTTCTAACTGAACTTCAAGTAATAATTATTTTAAACACACTCAATAAAACCAAAACATTGTAAGAATAACCATCTAAGTTAACTTATTTTTCACATTTCATAAAACACAATTGCAGTCCCAACAATTGAGCAAACCATATCAATTCCCTCATCATATTTATCCCCACACATTAATCAATTTACACATACATTATGAATTTCAAGACCATATTATGAGTACCCAATAATAATTTTCCGTTTTAGAAAAAACTCCACCAAGTACCTTCTTTGTAAACACAAAAATATCGTGTCTAACTTCTTCTTCTATCTGCCATCTGCAGAATATTCTACCAAGCTATTTATCTATCTCTTCTCCATTTTCTTAATAACTTCAAATTTTTTTCTATAATTGCAATATCTACATCAATGTCGCTATCCTCCCGAGGAGAGCTATCTTCTTTCATATCAGCTTCTTCATCAGTTTCTGACTTTTCATCCATTTCTTCTTCCCCGTCTGTATATCCATTACTAGCAACCGCTAATTTCTTCCTTTCTAAATCCAATCTAATTTTCCTGTCTTGCCGTCTCAACAAATTTTCAAATACTGGCATATCTTCACCACTTGAAGAACTCACTCTAAGTTTCCTTTGCCTCTTAATTTCTTTTTCTTTCTGTCTATCCAACTTTCTTTTTACTGCCTGTCTTGTATTCATAAATGGAGGTTCGATATTTTCCCTGACCGACTCTTCACTAATATAATCGTCATACATGTTATTTTCCTCTGTCATGACTGTTTTTGGTACCGTTTCTTCTTGTTCAGCTGTTGTTACTTGTTTTCCATTCTTTATAGGCATTGGATATACCGTTTGTCTGACAAACTGTCCACCTGACAATATTTCTTCGGAACAATAATTATTATTATTATTCTCTGCATTCCTTTCTTCATTATCCCGCCTTAAGTGTTCTACATGTGAACGTGCAACATGCCCTGAAATTTGATTCTTAATAGTATACGACACTGGACCTTTTTTTTCTAGAATATAGTATCCCGGGACCCAATGAGCATCAAACTTAGAGTTTTTTCTATGTTTTTTATAATATACTCTATCACCTACGTTAAACTCTTGTAAGTGTGCATTTTTATTTGCGTATTTCTTCTGTCTTTCTCTAGCCTTAATTATATTATTTCTTAAACGTACATGTGCTTTATGCATCTCTTGCAACCTTGTTTCTTGAAAATCTTCTCCCAGATATTTTCTCCTAGGCTTTAATAAATTATCAATTGGCAATATTGGTTCTCTTCCATGTACTAAGTAAAATGGTGAGAAACCTGTTCCTTCATTTTCGTGTGTACGTATCGCCGCTAATGCTATCCCCAAATAAAGATCCCAATCCATATCGTGTTCTTCTACATTTTTCGCTAGAATATTGTATAGTGTTCTGTGTTGTCTCTCATTTTTAGCATTAGAAGTTGGTCTGTAATATGAAGTCCTAATGTGTTTTATATTCCAATCTTTTAGCAATTTCTCAAACTTTTTATTTACAAATTCTTTCCCATTATCTGTAAGTATTATTTGTGGACACCCAAACCTTGGTATAAACTCTTGTAAAAGCATATTTATAACTGAATCGGCACTCTTGTCTGGAATTGGATAAACTTCTGGCCAGAGACTATATGAATCAACTATATGTAGTAGGTATACATTTCCCGATAATGTTTTTGGATGAGGACCTGAAATATCCAAATTTACTTTCTGCATTGGAAATTGAGGAATATCGGTATCTTGTAAAGGACATTTAATTATCTTCATGTTTCTTAACCTACACTTTTCACACGCTTCAACATATTCATATACACTTTTGAATAAATTCGGCCAGTAATATTTACTGCTAATAGCCTTCACTAACTTATCTCGTCCAAAATGACCATTATTATCGTGATATGCCTTTAAGACTTCTTGTTCTAAATGTTTCGGAATATATTTTCTTACTCCTTCACCTTTTTCACTGATATAATATAATTGATTGTCTTCTTGTAACTCTACAAACTTTCTTTTAAAACTATTTTCCCCTGTTTCTTTCAGTTTTCTTTTTATCTGTACTATTTTTGGATCTAGTTCTTGTTCTGTTTTCATATCAAACTGTTCTAAATGTGGGTCTTCTGTTCTAGGTTCAGACTCTTGATCCGATGGTAAACTCTCAAATTCTTCCCTATTTATTATGGCAGAATCTAATATATTTACTTGCCAGTTTCGATCGTCTATGTCTGGTTCAATTTCATCTTCCGTGTTTCCTGATGACTGTGGGTACGGGATTCTAGACAAAAGATCGGCGCACGTATTATGTTTCCCTGACACATATTCAACCCTAGCATTATACCCTTGTAAATTCAATGCCCAGGTTTGTATTTTCCTATTTTGTATTGGTGCTTCTAATATCGACTTTAATGGCATGTGGTCAGTTCTAATAATGAAATTGGCGTTATGTAAATAGTAATTTAATTTTTGAAGAGCGTAGTGTATAGCATATGCTTCTTTCTCAATAATCGGCCATTTCTTTTGAGTCTTGCTGAGTTTATGAGACAAGAAATAGATTGGTCTTTCATTTTTAACCCCTGGTATTCCAGATTCTTCTCCTTCATATGGTTGAACCAAACATGCTCCTATTGCGTTGTCTGAAGCATCTGTGTATAATATTAGCTGTTTATTCAAGTCTGGATGTGTCAATAATGGTACCACCGTTAAGCTATCTTTTAAAAGTTCGAACGCTTTTTGACACTCATCATCCCACTTAAACCTAGCGTATTTTCCCGTTAAATTCGTAATAGGTATTGCTATCCTTGAAAAGGCTGGTACAAACCGTCTATAATACGCACACGTTCCTATAAAAGCACGCACTTCCTTAACATTAGTGGGAGGAGGTAACTCTTTAATAACTTTTATCTTTTCCTGGTCTGGTTTAATACCTTCCCTATTTATTATATAACCTAAATATTTTGTTTCTGTCTTTAAAAACTGGCACTTACTAAGCTTTAATTTAACTTCATGCTTTCTTAATCTGTCAAATACTAGTCTAACATGTTTCAAATGATTCTCCACATCTCCTTTCGTAAAAATCAATACGTCATCAATATATGCCAGGGCAAAACTTTGCATACCGTCTAGCACTTCATTTATTAAGAACATATAGTGAGATGGTGCATTTTTGAGACCGAATGGCATACGTAAGAATTCGTAAGAACCCATATGAGTACAAAAGGCACTTTTCCTTTGCGCGTCCTTCGACATCGGAATGCACCAAAATCCTGCCCTTGCATCCAGCGTTGTGAAATATGTAGAGCCATTAAGTAACCCCAAAATATCATCAATCACCGGCAATGGGTACGCTACATTCTTAGTAATTTTATTTAACGCCCTATAGTCACAGCAGAACCTGTTCGAACCATCAGATTTGGCTACTATGACGACCGGAGATGACCATTCTGATTTTGACCTTGTTATTATGCCTGCTTTCAACATATCTTCTATTGCCTTTTCTACGACTTCTCTATTTCTTAATGGAGTTCTGTATGGTTTTAAACTAATTGGTGGATGATCTCCCGTGTCTATTTCCATCGTAACTGTTTGTGTCTTACCCAATTCTAAATCATTTATCGCAAACACATCTTGATTTTGCTTTATAAGTTTTTCTAACACTTCCTTATTTTCTGGTGAAGTTTTTAATTGTGCTAACAATTCTTTTTCTCTTGTTACTTTGTCTAGTGAATGTATTTGTGCTGTATTTCTTCTATATGGATGGATCAATTCATCCATTCTTATGTTCCCTTTTCTTCTGCATCCGTGTCTATTATTAATTCTTTCACTAGAGGTTTCTGAATAACTTATACCTGCCATATTTACTCTATCTGTTGCCAATATGTCACTAACGTTATGTTCTAGCTTGGCTATTACACATCCTCTGTATAATTTAATTTCTCTACCTGTGTTATTTATAACCATTACTGGAAATGTTAAACTTTTATCTAATTCTATTATTCCATCCGGAACTTCTAAACCTGGCTCATCAATTATTTCATTTTGCAATTCCGTGATTCTGACTATGTTTCCTGCTACATAATACGGGTTTCTCTTCAGTCTTGCTTGTATTAAATTAACTGACTGTGGTTTTAAATTCATGGTCGTTTTAACTCTAACTAGTGTCGACACATGCATATCTTCTTCTAGATCTACGTAAACATCTTGGAATTTTAATTTATGCAAATCAAATAAAAGTCTCACCCCATTTTTCAATAAAAAATCTCGTCCCAATATCATATTTCTATTTAATTCTTTAACCACATGAAACATATGCCTGACATTTATCCCTCCTAATTTCAAATTTATCATCGTTTGTCCTAACACTTCTAACTTTTGTCCCGTTACCGAATGAAGATTCTCCTGAATTCTAAATATTTTACAATTTTTTAACATTCGATATAAAAATGCTTCTTTAATCACGCTAACTTGTGCTCCCGAATCCACTAATGTTCTAACTTTATATTTTCCTATCTGTACTATACATGAGCTAGGATCTACCATATTTAATGACAATTGTTTTACCTCGTCTTGTTTTTTATTTCTAAATGTTCTATTATACTCATCCTTTGGGTTTTTAATATATTGATGCCCTTTTTGGATCTTACTATCTTCCCTCCTACTGCCGACCCTATTCAGTAAGCGGGATGCCCATTTTCCTGATTTCCTGACCTTCTAAAATTTCTCTGTATTTCTCCAGAATTCCAATTTGCTGGTCTGCCATTTGCAATTCTATTCTGTATACTCGACTGAACACCTCTACTATTTTGCGTATTCGATGGGCCACTTCTGTTACCACAAAAGCGAAAAATGTGCCCCCGTTTATGACACCCCCAACAAACCACATTCGAATTATTAGTGTTTCCTTCCATGTTTCTTACAGTATTTCTCACTTGTCCTCTTCTATCTTGATTATATACGTTCTCGTTTCTTTGTACCATCTGTATTTCTCCTCGTCTTCCTCTCCATCCATGTCTATACTGTCCTATTTCCATAGGTTCTTCAATTCTATCTTCTGAACTACTACCTAACTCTCGTCCTACTCTTAACCTAAACCTCCTCCTCAAGCTTTCCTCTTGTATAGCGATATCTACCGCTTGTGACAATCTTGCAGGATTCTCTCTTAATAATTTAAATTTCAATCCATCTGACCTAATCCCATCAACAAAAATCCCTACTAACATCCGTTCCACCTCTTCAGCTCGTACATTCTGTCCTAAAAATGACTCTTCCGCCAAATTGATTAACCTGTCACTATATAACTGGACACTTTCTGTGCTGCTTTGTCTAGTCTGTCGCAATACTGAGAATGCGTGTTGTGGATCAGTAATTTCAGCATATTTTCTTGCGAGATCATCTTTAAATTCTTCCCAGGTTTCACCTCCTGCTGCTTCTAATTTTCTTCTTATATGGTCAGAAACTGGACTTGTACTTGTTCTGTATGCCAAATTCTTTTTCTCCCCATCTGTAGCGTTTATTAAATATGCATGTTTCTCAATAGAAATGATCCATTTCTTAAACTGATTTGCCTGACCACTAAATCTTTCAACATCACTGTTTACATTTTGTTGTCTTAATACTGCATCCAACCTTGATATTGCCCCGCCAACTCCAGTCAGTACCTGTGAAAAATCTTGGGATTCCATCCTAAAATCTATAATTGTCAAGCAATATACAAATATTTCAAACAATGTTAATTTCAAATTCAGCAACAATACAAAATCTGTTAATTACTCTAATATTATCTAATTAACTTAATTAAAGCCTCCAATCGAAGATCCTGACGAAGAATATTCCTGTTTCAATCCTGAATTTTGATAAAAGAATTTAAATGAGCTACTGATTCAGAATTACCTACACCACATTAACAAATGACTCTAATCAAGCTCGTTGAAATGAGCAGAACAAAGAAGAGCCTCTGGATTTCTTTCCATAATAATTTAATCGAAGTCGAAGTCAGTTCTCTCCAATTAATTCCTGACGAAAATTATGCTCGATACCAGGCTCGCAACAAGACTGCTTGTTTACTTGCTCGATTAACTGTAGATTCCCTTCAAGTAAGGTCACCTTCACGCAAACGACAACTGC
>OY992880.1:48787101-48792101 GCA_963921405.1 Cepaea hortensis | reverse complement strand
ACCAACTCATTGGACAAATGGCACCAATACTAAAGAACAATCATGTATCAATAATTACTAAGAAAGCACTTTACAACACAATCTTCCTACCAACTCTATGCTACCAATGCCAAATCTGGACAATGACAGAAAAAGAGAAAATTAAAATCACAACAACAGAAATGAGGTTCCTGAGAAGAATACTCAACATATCAAGAAGAGATAAGATCAGAAATTGAAAAATCAGGACTAAAGTGGAGATTATAGCTGCACAAGATTTTATTAGAAAGCAGCGAGTCAAATGGTTTGGCCATGCAAATAGGTTATCATCCAACAGCATACCACAACAAGCAATGATATACAGACCAGATGGAAGCAGAGGAAGAGGCCGACCATGTAAACGATGGACGGAGGGAATAGTAGAGTCCATGGGAATATCGATATATGAAGCCCATAATCGGGCACTCTCACGATGTGTATACTTCACCTCCACACCGCAAGGTACAAGAGAAACATGATGAGATGATATATATATATATATATGAATGAGGGAAACGGTGTTATTTGTTCACGTATGAGAAGAGAGAGAGAGCTCTGAAAGAAATCATGTCACTAGACAGATCAGCAGTGGAAAGGCCAGGGACGAGAGATATGATGCTGGATGGAACATCATCAATAAAAATGATTCACAACTCCAAGGAGGGAGACCTTTGCATATTTAAGTGTGCCTACATCACTTCGCAGAGCACATATTGATGATGGTGTCGTAACAAAGAGGGGAGACAATGTGGGATGGACACCTCACCTCCATGCCTCCATCGAACGAACATTGTGCAGCTCCAATACTTCATACTGCCAAAGCTGTTTTTACCGCGGGGAAGAATAACTTAAGAGGAAGGAAACTGGTACATGCAAGCTAGTATATGTGAAATCCTAACACTCATTACCGTTATGGTATAGAAATATGTCCAATGGTTTAGCGTCATCGCAAGCGATGACGTACATGCGGCGTGTCTACAGCCGTCAAACCACGCGTTGTCGCATGTAACGCTGGATTAACTTCTTTCTTTTCTAAATCTTCTTGCACTAATAGAACTCGCGGTCAATGCACGTGTTTTCACGGATAAGTTAGTGTATGGACATTCACAACAATCTTAAAGTTCTTTACCCTCCGTTTGTCTTTTGTCTGTCTGTCTATATACTATTTATTAGTCTGTCTACCTACCTAGATACCTACCTACTTACTTTTTTTACGTAGCTACTTATGCATGTATATGTGCGTGCGCGCGCGCATGTGGGTGGGTGGGTGGGTGGGTGGGGGTGTGTGTGTGTCTGTCTGTCTGTCTCTGTCTGTCTGTGTGTGTGCGTGCGTGTGTGTGCGTGCGTGCGTGCGTGCGTGTGTGTGTGTGGGGGGGGGGCTAGGTCTGGTTGACTATATATGTTTGTCTGTCTCAATGTATGACACTCATTCCAAGCAATACCTTGACAAATAGCCTCTCCTCTATGACGCCTTACCACATATGTCTATACACTGATAGGCTCGCGTGTCCTCACTATACTGTACTGGATGTGATCAGCACCACAAAATGCAACTGCCTGAAACCGTCCTGATACCCATGTGTTCAAGCTGGATCGATCAGGGAGCCACTTAGTCACGAAAACAAAACAAAACAAAACAACATACACCGAGACATGAATTTGAACTAGGGACACTTGGATGGCATCATCATCATCAAGTGCCATGCCGGCTGGCGCAGGCGTTCATGACTTTCCACAGATCTCGGTCTTCGTTTTTCTGGATCAACTCCGCTGATGATATTCCTCCATGCCACCGTCTCAATCCATCCAGCATCATTTCTCTTGGTCCCCTTTCTCTTTCCCTCTCTTCCCATCGATCTTTCCAGTCGTCATGATGTTCTCCAGTGCCTCTGTTCTCATAACATGACCAAAGAAAGCTTTTTGTCTCTTTGGATGGCAGTATAGTCTTATTACCGAAATATTCGGGAGGTCACGGTACGGGTGCTTCATGGTAGATGTATGTTTTCGTTCGCTCGTTTTGAACTCAAACGTTGTCCATACACATGCTACTATTCCCAGTGCACTGGACATATTTCTGCGTGTGAATTAGCTTTCCCTAATACTAGTGTCCCTCGCCATCAGGCGAACCCACTTCGACTTCAAAGGTACTTGTAATTTACGTCCCCAAGTCAAGGAAGAGAAGTCAACATTTTAGACTAACGGACCGATGTAGGCGTTAAACCCATTACTTCAGCATCAGCACAGCTGATATTTAAGAACGAATGCGCTTATCCGTTCGGCCAAACTGACTTCTGTTCATGGCAGCGAAACCGATGGAGAATGAAGTCTTTTGAACATTGTGAAAGCCTAACTGGTTTCTCAAGTTTCGCGCTATTGTCCGGAGGTGCCAGGCTTCACTACCTCTGCTCTTGGGTCCGGAAGATTACAAAACCTCTTTTCTACTTTCTACAAATCGACACAGTCCTTACCATAGATCGAACCAGTCCGCACGAGCGATAAATGGACGTCGTAATCCTCTAAGCCACTCTGTCCTCATAACGTTAGGTAACTCACTCTATTCTAAATAAATGAGTCGACAAGACACTCTTCTCGCTATCACGTCACATTGAGGTATCTTAAGAGAGTAATGAGTGTGTGAAGTTACCAACAGGCACATTAAACAACAAACAAACCCCTAAGGAGGAACATGATATGAATGTCGTTTTAAAATAAGTAGCTTAAAAGTCGACAGGGTCGACTTCATTCCACAGGGTTTTTATCACATAAGGTTCAGTCTCTTTCCGCAACGAACAGCCGAAAGCGTTCCACAAAGCACGAACTCAGTAGCTCTAGCGAAGACACCCAGGAGTCTCCGAAAAAATACACTCATGAACCGAAGGACGCGGTCCGGAATAAAACTCACAACCTTCGGATCCCGAGTCAGGCGGCTTGACCCCTACGCCACAGAGACTTCCCATGACATGTGTGAAGTGTTAGGACCTTCGTATGTTTAGGCCCCAGTGCAAAGGAAAATAGGTGGCCAATATTTTTCTCGCCTAGCGAACGGCGAGTGCAAGCATTGAAACCATATCCTAACGCGTGTATGTCATTGCTAGCGTAACAACGGGCACATGATGAGTTCTTTATTATAAAATAACAAGTGGGGTTATTCAGGCAGGTCTAATTGATAACTTTACTAGTCGCTTCAATATAAAATAACAAGTGGGGTTATTCAGGCAGGTCTAATTGATAACTTCACTAGTCGCTTCAATATAAAATAACAAGTGGGGTTATTCAGGCAGATCTAATTGATAACTTCACTAGTCGCTTCAATATAAAATAACAAGTGGGGTTATTCAGGCAGATCTAATTGATAACTTCACTAGTCGCTTCAATATTAAATAACAAGTGGGGTTATTCAGGCAGGTCTAATTGATAACTTCACTAGTCGCTTCAATATAAAATAACAAGTGGGGTTATTCAGGCAGATCTAATTGATAACTTCACTAGTCGCTTCAATATAAAATAACAAGTGGGGTTATTCAGGCAGGTCTAATTGATAACTTCAATAGTCGCTTCAATATTAAATTCAGTGCTGTTTCTGCTCATTAACCTATTCTTGGAAACAATTAATGAGGCGGTTTTCACTTGATATCCTCATATACAAATAAAACTGTACATGTTCAATGTAATTATCTTTTCTCATTTTTGTTTCCTTGCCAAAACAGAGTATTTACCATCTAATCTTTACGGTGTACAATTGGCTATGCTTTCTTTTCTTTCTACACACAATATTCTCAACATGCATCTTCAAATCATACCCAACTCCAGTTTCTTCATCACTGTATTACATACCATACAGCATTCACATACATACAGAAGATAGATCATACATAACCACACATCATCTTTCAGTAATGCTAAATAAATTATATTTCATGTTGCTTATTTGATTTCGGAGATTTTGCAAGAACAGTGATTAATACGGCCCATACTCTCATAAGTCACTGGCCCGACTCGAACCACTTCTAATTCTCGTGCGCTCACGTCGATCACGAGAGTATTCGGGGTTAACAGAGAAAGCTGCTAACCCCTCGGCCAAGCAGTCGGCATGTATATATATATATATATATATATATATATATATATATATATATATATATATATATATATATATATATATATATACCTCACTGTTATATCACTCGGGCCTAAACATATAAAGGTATGACGAGATCGTGGATGATAATTAATCAAACGAAACACTTCTTATATTTCCTCCTTAACTGACTTAACTGACATATTGTGAAGAAAAAAAAAATAACAAACGTCATTATAGTAAAAACACAAAAGAACAAAGAAAGTAACAAGAAATACCTTCTTTGTTAAATCACTCTCTGTCAGAGCGCAATCAGTAGTTCGTTGTGAGCATACAAAAGAAAGAGGTTGACAGGACAAAAGGAACATATAAAGTCACAAGAGAACAATGGTTGGACGACATGGAAAATAACATGGAATACCTTCTTTGTCTACATCGCTTTCTGTCAGCGCTCCATCAATAGTCCCATGTGAGCATACAAAAGGAAGAGGTTTACAGATTTCATGTGAATCACTTGACGTTACCCATTCAAGATTAACGCCTTCTGCCTGTGAACACAGCCCAAAATCGAAGCTCGTTGAGTGTGCAAACACATGCCGTGAACTTTAATCTATACTAGCGAGAAAGTAACCTGGCCCATCACACAGAGCTGGATCAATGAACACAACAATGTATGCTTCTTGAGCGGTACTAAAACATAGACGGGCGTTAATGTCGCGTGAACGGTGTAAATATTCGCACCTGAAGATGGTTACATTTGTTTGTCGTTACGTAGGATTGGCGAATGGGGATACATAAAGACAGGCTCGCCAGCTCTATTTCAATTGGCAGATTTTTATTAGAAAATATACTCATCAATAAACAGCTGTCGACTGCAGTGAGAAAAGGAGTGCTATATAGATCC
>OY992880.1:48692101-48782101 GCA_963921405.1 Cepaea hortensis | reverse complement strand
ACCCGGCCCGGCATTGCCCAGCTCCTGGTGTGGAGCATCTCATTTAATTCATATAAGTAGTCATATAAGTTCCCGTTCCCGACTATCTATCTGTCTGTCTGTCTGTTTATCTGTCTGCCTGACCCTGCCCGGCTTCGCCCAGTCCCTGGTGGGGAGCATCTCATTTAATTCATATAAGTAGTCATATAAGTTCTCATTAAATTCATACAACAAAAAAAGTAACTTAAAAGAATGTCCTTCCACACACCATCCATTATTTTTAATGAAAACTCTTTCTAATCACCTGCATGACTACAGTAACTTCTTAAGCAAAAAAAGATGAGTTACAATGTTATGCATTGTGCATTATTTTTATGAAAACTTTGAAAATGCCTTACAGATTGTATCATTATTTATTATAACTCATATGCCGGTACATAACTATGGACAAAGAGTTTATAAATCTTTGAAAACGATGCCACAATATGACTATAAGTTATACAGAAAAGTTATGCCCCTTGAAATAACTTTTACAGAGTTAGGTCCCCTGAGATATATGAAATTATGATGAAAAATTAAAAATGAAATAATACTGAGTAAGCAGGCGATTTCACACTAACAAAATATCACAGTTGGCAGCGCTGGATTGAAAGGAAGGCGTGTAGAAAATTTCATCTCAATCGGATGGGCCGTTCGCGAACGCATAAAGGACATACATTTGGACGGAGATCCTTTTTTATATATAAGATTAAAAGAGGTTGCGAAAGGAAACCTACTGTATTAATATTTTAACCATAGTTTGATTTATACGCTCTTGGCAGTTACGGGGAGTTTGAATAAGACGATTTATCATCCCATGGCACTTAATCAGTTAAACTAATCGTTGACAAAACGAAATAGATATAAATAGACAGACACATGTAGTCATCACAGGCTGCTTGGATGGAAGGGGAGAGATAGGGGATGGGGAGGATATCCATTGGGAAGTGCTCAACTCTTCTGACTCGACCTCCAAAGGTCGCGGGTTCGTCTTCGTCATTCGATTCATAAGTGCGATTGGAGGTAAGCTTCGCCGAATGGACAAGAGTGCTCGTTCTTAAACTTCCGGTGTGTTGATGTCGAGGTAACGGATTCTACCCATACACCTGTCGGCTGGACTAAAATGTTGACTTCTCGTCCTTGACGTGGTGACGTAAATTACAAGTACCTCTACAGTCGGAGTGGGTTCGCCTGAAGGCGAGAGACACTAGTAATAGGGAAAACTCATTTACGAGCAAAAATCATTCCAGTGCACGAGAAATAGTAGCACGAATATGGACTATGCTTGAGTTCAAGACTGGCCCAATCAACTTACAGCTTTTATGTATCCCCTCGAAAGCTGCCTCGCTCGTTCCTCTGTGCGTCCATAGAACACCACTATAGTATTAAATGCTACTCTTGCTGTCTGTTTACCATATTGTAACTACCCATAAACCGATTCTAGGGAAGTTACTATGATGACATTCATTGCCTTAAACGCCCACGAATTAGATGTAAACATTTGTTTCATTATGTTCCTGTATTGTAGCATACGTTGTCCATCATAATTTTCCAGTTCTCTCTAGCATCGAATATTTTAATGAAGTTCACTTTAGTTATATTATTATTTGTTGCGCTACTTTTTAAAAACTTTCCACATACATCGTTCTTTTTCTTGTTTTGCTTTCTCGCTGAGTAATTTTCCACATCAGGATAATTTCCCTGTTCCATCTCTAACTAATGGTATGATCCAAACAGTTCACGTGTCTTTTATTTGTGGTTTTGTGAGTGATGTCTTAACATCTACAGCTGTCAATGCCTCTGAGTTTGTTTACCTCCCTGTCTGCAATATTCTCAACATTCTTTTAAAACCAAAAACACCAACAACAAAAAACACAAACAGAACAAATACATCTCCTTGCATTCAGTTTCTTGATCACTTCGTTATTCATTCGCAAAAATATAGAAGACTAGCTGACCCGGCCCGGCTTCGCCCAGTCCCTGGTGGGGAGCATCTCATTTCATTCATATAAGTAGTCATATAAGTTCTCTTTCCCGTTACCGACTATCTGTCTGTCTGTCTGTCTGTCTGTCTGTCTGTCTGTCTGTCTGTCTGTCTATCTGTCTGTCTGACCCGGCCCGGCATCGCCCAACTCCTGGTGTGGAGCATCTCATTTAATTCATATAAGTAGTCATATAAGTTCCCGTTCCCGACTGTCTATCTGTCTGTCTGTCTATCTGTCTGTCTATCTGTCTGCCTGACCCTGCCCGGCTTCGCCCAGCCCCTGATAGGGAGCATCTCATTTAATTCATATAAGTAGTCATATAAGTTGCCGTTCCCGTCCATCTGTCTGTCTGTCTGTCTGTCTGTCTGTCTGTCTGTCTGTCTGTCTGTCTGTCTGTCCCTCTCTGTCTGTCTGTCTGTCTGCCTGTCTGTCTAATCATTTATTGGTTGCAGTTAGAACAACCTTAGATAAACGAAGACCAACTTACAAAAAGCATTAGAAAGAGCACTTGAAAGATCTTTACATCTTCCCTCAACAATTAACTTGGGTAAATGGAACAGCGGCAGCAGCAGCAGCAGAAGAAGAAAAAGGAGGAGTAGGAGCTGGGAGGAGGAAGAGGGAGGTGGAGGAGCGAGGAGGAGGGAGGAGGAGGAGGGAGGAAGAGATAGGCGGAGAGAGGCGGAGAAGGGAAGAGGAGGGAGGAGTAGGAGTAGGGAGGAATAGGAGGGAGGAGGAGGTATTAAGAGGAGGAGGGAGGAGGAGAAAGAAGGAGGAGGAAGGAGGAGGGACGAGGAGGGAGGAGGTAGAGGGAGGAGGAGGACAGAAGAGGAGGAGGGAGGAGGAGGGGGGAGGAGGGGGATAAGGGATGAGGGAGGAGGAGGGGGAGAAGGGAGGAGGAGGAGGGAGGATGAGTGGGGAGGAGGGAGGAGGAGGAAGAAGAGAGGAGGAGAAGGGAGGAGGAGGAGGAGAGCAAGGAGGAGGGGGAGGAGGGAGGAGGAGGAGGGATGAGGGAGGAGGAGGAGGGATGAGGGAGGAGGAGTAGGGAGGAGGAGGAAGAGGGAGGAGGAGGGAGGAGGAAGAGGGAGGATGAGGAAGGAGAAGAACGCAGGAGGAGGAGGAGGGAGGAGGAGAGGGAGATGGAAGAGATGGAGGAGAAGGAGGGAGGAGGAGGGAGGAGAGAGGAGGAGGAGGGAGGAGGTGGAGGGATGAGGGAGGAGAAGGAGGGGGAGGAGGATGAGGAGGGAGGAGGAGGAAGAGAGAGGAGGAGGGATGTGGAGGGAGGAGGAGGAGGGAGGAGGTAGAGGGAGGAGGAGAGAGGATGAGGAGGGAGGAGGAAAAGGGAGGAGGAGGGATGAGGAGGGAGGAGTAAGGGGAGGAGGTAGGAGGAGGGAGAAAAAGGGAGGAGAAGGAGGAGGAGGGAGTAGGAGGAGAGAGGAGGAGAAGGGAGAAGGAAGGAAGAGGAGTGATTAGGGGGAGGGAGGAGGTAGGAGGAGGAAGAGGGAGGAGGAGGAGGAGAAAGGAGGAGGAGGAAGAGGGAGGAGGAGGAGAAAGAGGGAGGAGGATGATGGAGAGGGGGAGGGGAAGAGGAAGAGGGTAGGAGGAGGAGGAGGGGGAGGAGGAGGAGGATTATAACGCCTGTAGATAACTGCAGCGAAAAGGTGGGTCTGTCCCGGCGTGGCTTCGCCCAGCTCCTGGCGGGTAGAGTCTCATTAAATTCATACAACAAAATAAAGTAACTTAAAAGAATGTCCTTCTACACACCTTCCATTATTTTTAATGAAAACCGTTTCTAATCACCTGCATGACTGTAGATAACTTCGTAAGCATAAAAAGATGAGTTACAATGTTATGCATTATGCATTATTTTTATGAAAACTTTGAAAATGTCTTAAAGATTGTATCATTATTTATTATAACTCATATGCCGGTATATAACTATAGACAAACAGTTTATAAATCTTTGAAAACGATGCAACAATATGACTATAAGTTATACAGCAATGTTATTAAAAGTTATGCCCCTTGAAATAACTTTTCTAGAGTTAAGTCCCCTTGCTGCATATACATTACAATATAAAATGAAAAATTAAATAATATTAAGTAAGCAGCCGATTTCACACTAAAAAAAATATCACAGTTGGCTGCGCTGGAATGAAAGGAAGACGTGTAGAAAATTTCATCTCAATCGGATGGACCGTTCGCGAATGCATAAAGGACACAAACACATACATCCTTTTTTATATATAAGATTACGCATAAGTTTTCAATAAGCGGACCTTTATCGTCATGTAACACATGTAACAAGTGTTTTGTAGAAGGCCATTTTCATCTCATCTCACCTCATCTCATCTTATCTCACCCCATGTCATCTTATGTCATCTCATCTCATCTCATCGTATCTTATCTTATCTTATCTTAGCTTAGCTTAGCTTATCTCATCTCATCTTGTTCCTCTTGTACCTTAAGGTGTCGAGATGAAGTATAAACAGCGAGAGAGTGCCCGTTTATGGGCTTCATATATGGAGATTCCCATGGACTCTGCAATTCCCTCTGACTGTCGTGTCCTCCTTTAAAGTGTCGTCCCTGGAGTGAGGAGATCCGACACCCACATTATAATATTTTTTTCCTCTCAATATTCTGGAGAATCCACCAGCTTCCGCCCAACACACTCCATCAGCCTATGGACACCTTTTCCTATCACTCGCACACTGTCGTACTATGCCCCCTTCTCATACTTCCCCAACGCAACATACTCAACAACTCTTGCTTCTAAAAATTAATAAAGATTAATTTATTAAAATAAAAGTGTAACGTATATGAGACGTGTATGTGAAGAAAATGTGTGACGTGTTCTATAAAGTGTGTAGACTCTGACTCTCAGACAGCAACCCAGTCAGCTGATCCCAGCAAAGATAGACCACAGCACGTTACGTCAGAACATGTACTTCTCACCCGTTGCCGAAACCATCTTGCCGGATACTGCTTTGCCTCTGTAGACCTCTGGTAATCCAATTTCATGAACATCCGAAATAGACACCGGTGGTATTAACAGTTTATCATGGACCGGTTGCACTCTACACAATGTCCGTTCCTAACGTTCCTTAACAAACTGCACAAGTCTTTTGTAGTGTGTACGCAGTTAGTTAGTTAGTTAGTTAGTCGACAGATCATCCTCGTTGCACATCGAACCATTCAGTCCATAAGTGCTAATTACTAATGTTAATTGTTACTGTACTAACACTAGGTACTCTTAGCCGGTTCTCGGTTCGTTACTACTGTCTGATGCTGTGTGGTGCATCAGTATGCATCACTCTCTTTGATGAATCAATTTCCTTCTAGCGTAAGTTACGTTCTGTATGCAACTCTATTGATTGTTGAACTGGTGTTCTTCCGAATTGGATTGGATTCTTTCCCAAAAACTTGTTGAGTTTCCTTGGATCTGGTAGGGAACCTAGGATAGAAACAACACATCTGGTGATAGTACTAGTCACTGATCCCTTCGGCTGAGTGTAAGCCTATCACCTTGCTTACTGATCTTTAGCTAACTAGACTTAGTCATGGAGCAGATTAGCTACCCACCTAGAGTCGAATCAGGCTATGACAAAGAAAAAATCACCAAACAGAATGCGGAACCCCGCCCACCAGGGACACCTACGGGAAGATCCCAATTATCCTTCATTACTCAATTCTCAACTAGTAAAGCTTATCAACACTTCACTAATCTATTCTAGCCAACAGAGCCAAGTATCACTTCACTACTCTAGCTAGTTTCCACTAACAGTGCTAATCATCACACTATAGTTTAACAAGGCCACAGTCTATAGTAATTATAACGAATATATTATAATAAGTTATACCTTAATTGGCACTACTGCAGTCCTATAAATCATATCTACATCTGCCATATAGGCACGTGTAAAATTAAGTCACTAATTAACACACGGTAGATATTATTTCCACTGGCACTGCAGTGCCCTGCACTCTGTCTAGAGCATTATTCAAGTCCACCCTAGTTGATCTCAACTCGAGTTTATATGGCAAACTACCAAAGTTGTCCACGTGACGTTATCCTTTACTCCCCCACACAGGTGGCACAGTGGCAAATCATCCCCTGTCAAGAACTATTTTCCTGGCTTAAATCCTGTCAAAGTTGTCAGTAATTGCCTAGATTCTCAAAACAAGCCAGCTAGTTTCTGTAAACTCCCAACAAAGAGTTTCGATACCAAGCTGCCAATCATCTTGATGTTCCGGAAACCAAGAATTGACAGATGCACTGTTTTCCGTACTAGGTACTTCCGTTTTACATCTGCCCCTGTGATCTCACGGCTTCCATCTGCATTCAAATGTTGACAAACTTGTCACTCTTCTGTTCCGTGGTGACAATCCCAGCAGCCATTTCCGTCTGATGTCCGGCAGTATAGATGACAAACGGAACCATTCCATATCCTTCTCCCTCACCACCAAATGTGTTTATGGGCTGACACGATGTAACCTGTACAACTGTGTTTACTCTGTTAGTACAAATAGATGTCGCTGGTCGATCGTCCGCTTAATCCGAAAATCCTCTGTAATAATCAACCGGATAAACACACGGTTTCATTTTGTGACACTGACCATGGACTATTTACCTCATCACTTCTGTACTCCCATCGGTATAGACAAACTGGAGCTAGCACCATGTACCCAATACTCCTCAAGGCGTGTAAATTAGGTCTTTTACTTGTTCTTAGCATGTTACACGAAGGTCTTCCTTCTCGGGCGACTATTACTTTAACTCTGTCTGGTTGCCGCGGTAAACGTTTTTACTGTGGCAATTGCCTGGTGAAGTTCTAGGTACAGACACTGCTCCTTGGAAGTGAATATCAATCGTTGGGACACAGCTGAGGTCGCTGGAACAACATGAGAATGACATTTCAGTTATTGATCGACGTCCTTAGAAGATACGGGAAAGTGGTCGAAATCAAAGGACGCACAAAATAAGTGGCAAACTGAAATTGACTTTTCAATTTTTATGTTGTCTACCACGTTTTTTTTTCTGCTTCATTCATAGTTCTGCTATAAATGTCAATCAATATCTGTTTGCAAGGCGCATTTTTTTTTTTTTAAATTAGGATTACTATATTTTTTTTTTTTCACTGATAAATATGTAAATTTTATTACCCTTTCCCACGTCTTGTTGTGTATTGGTTTTCGGTGATGGTCCCATACTTTACTTTTTAAGACCAATCGTTACTCGGCTGGTAGCGTTGTCAGTATGACGTCGGTCGCTTTTACTTCCCCGAACATTCCTTGTACCTATATTATGTTGGGTCGACATTGAAGCACAGGTCAATTTTTAAAATACCCCCGACTTGATGGAGATTCGAACACATTACCAACGGACAAGTAGGCTATTGCCCTACTCGTAGATTATAACTGTCCGAGACAGTCTGAGAAGAGCATGGAAATAGGGCTTGGAGATGTGGTTAGTGAGAATATTGTTGCCAATACCTTGGACTGCCAGTATGGCTAAAAGTCATTGCCTGGAAGAGGCTACTGAATATAGAAATACATTAAACGCAACCATGACAAAGAGATAAATTGCGTTCTTTGGTCATATCGTATAAAGTGAGACACTGAAGCACACGGTAAAGACTGGACAGATCAGCGGTAAATGAGCCAATTCAGGCCTAGGAAAATTATGCTGGATTATGTAAGACGGTAGAGTGGAGGGATATCATCAATGTATCGTACCCTGAACAACAAGGATGGAGATCTGTGGAGAAACATGACGGCCTAAGTCGTTTGGTGAGGCACACTGTGATGATGATGATGATGATGATGATGATGATGATGATGATGATGATGATGATGATGATGATGATGATGATGATGATGATGATGATGATGATGATGATGATGATGGTGGTGGTGGTGGTGGTGATGATGATGATGATGATGATGATGATGATGATGATGATGATGATGATGATGATGATGATGATGATGATGGTGGTGGTGGTGATGATGATGATGATGATGATGATGATGATGATGATGGCGATGATGATGGCGATGATGATGGCGATGATGATATTGATGACACAGGTGGAGTTTACGACAGAAGGAGTTTAAAATAATAACTGTCTGAGACAATGAAGTTGTAAATAATAATTAACTCAGACAGGAGTTTAAAATAATAGATGTCTCAAAGAGAAGCAGTTTAAATAAAAAGGGTTATATAAACTAAGAAGGAGAATTTCTTCAATCTATTAGTAATCCTGTGAATTTCTTCAATCTTTTAATGCCCCTGAGATTTTCTTCAATCTTTCACTAGCCTTGAGAATTTCTTCAATCTTGTAATGCACCTTGAGAGTTTCTTCAATCTTTTAGTAAACCTGAAAACCTGTTTAATCTTTTAGTGCCTCTGAGAATTTCTTCAATCTTTTAGTGCCCCTGAGATTGTCTTAAATCTTTTAGTAGCGCTGAGAATTTCTTCAGTCTTTTAGTGCCTTGAGAATTTACTCAATCTTTTAGTACCCTTGAGAATTTCTTCAACCCTTTAGGGCCCCTGAGATTTTCGTCTATCTTTAGTGCCTTGAGATTCAATCTTTAAGTACCCCTGAGAATTTCTTAAATTTTTCAACCTTTTGGTGCCCTTGAGATTGTCTTCAATCTTTCAGTGCCTTGAGAGTGCCTCCAATCTTTTAGTACTCCTGATAATTTCTTCACTCTTTTAGTGCCCATGAGAATTTCTTCAATCTTTTAGTACCCCTGAGAATTTCTTCAATCTTCTAGTAACTGAGAATTTCTTCAGTTTTTTAGTGCACCTTGAGAATTTATGTCTTTTAATGCCCCTGAGAATTTCTTCAATTTTTTAGCGCACCTTGAGAATTTCTTCAATCTGTTAGTGCACTTGAGAATTTCTTCAATCTTTCTGTGACTAGCTCCACTCTTCGTTGTATTACCTACATCTAGTATAAACCTACAAATGCTGGCAGTTTTGTTCTTCACAAATGAAATCATCCTAACAGTTTTAAAACTCCCAACCCATTTGCCGAACTGCTACGACTAAGTAAGATCTGTCAAGAGATAAGGCCAAGGACATTCTTTGAAACTCCCAAGATATGTTAGATTGTCTGCTTTGGCCTTTGACTTCCTGACGTAGATATTGATGATGCTTTTAGATTTATCTCGCATTTTACTAGAAACGCCAATTTTGAGACACGGGTTCTTCGTCCACTTGACAAACCCAAATTAACCTTAATATTCTATCTTCTTTATTTTCATATTAAGAACATTGTGTTTTCACACACAGAGGTTTGTTCTTTTGGAGCAACTTTAATCCATCAAAAGCTGTAGGGAGAAGCGAGATCGAAACTAACTACTGCTTTTGTTAGGGACACTAGTGTGGAGGTCTGAGTGAGGAAGTGGAAGAATAAGAGGATGGAATTAGTTAGTTAGTTAGTCGACAGATCATCCTCATTGCACATCGAACCATTCAGTCTATAAGTGCTCGGATCCCCTCCTCAGCAATTCCCGCAGCGTGTAGCGGCTAACGACACCAGTTCTGTGTTGGCTTATCAATCTTCTTTGGCTTCTTGCGTAGTGTTCTTGTTTGGCCACACCTCTTTTAATTTGCTGTTCTCGCAGTCTGATCATGGTTGTAGATTCGCAGTCATCACTTGGTTCTCGCAAAAGTCTTACTTCTCGTAGTGCATCCAGAATGTCAGCCTGGTCTATGGTGAGTCCGCCCTCCACATTAGCCATACCTGCGAGCTTGTCGGCCCGCTCATTCCCTTGTACTCCCGCAAGCCCTGGCACGAAGATGAAACTTATCTTTGCCAGCCGAGACCGATCCAGAGACAGCAACCACTCTCTTCGGATCCACCCCGTCTCTATCCTCTTGATCATGTTCATTGAGTCGCTAAAGACACATGCCCTAGTGGATGTCTGTGTCTCGAGCCATGTTATTGCTTTACTTACTGCCATGACTTCCATAGTCAGGCTACTTGTGGTCTCAACAAAAGCACCAGAGTTCTCCTTCACAACTCTCCCTCCGGCCTGAGCCGTAAAGGCCCATGAGCTTCTCACATGTCGGACGACCGACCCATCTGTGTAAATGACAGCATCACCGTCTAACGAATTCTCAAAAATCAACGCTTTTACTTCCGCCTCCACAGAGGATGGAATTACAGGTGTTAAAATAAAAACAACTAAAGAGTCGTTTTTCACACTACGAGGCGTTTTGGATACATGATGTTAGCTAAATATGTTATATCATTTCCACCAGATTAGTGATGTGGTCATTAGAACGCTAGTGGCCTTTACTTCCCGGGAACATTTGTGGTGCCCATCGTAGGCTGTCTCGACACTGGAGCCCAGGTTATTAAATAAAAGTTCTCGCCTCGAGAATTCGACTACATGACTACCAGGCCGGCATGCAAGTGTGCTGGACACTGCGCCACCTGCGGCTACCCAGTTACTGGTGTGGTATGAAGATATTGCAGCTGGTGGTTTGTTTGTGCTTTCAAACTTGTAAGAAAGTCTTCGTTCACTCTACTTCGACAACAAAGAAGAAGACGAAAGAATGAAATGTAACTATATTTCAAGGTCAAATAACTTGACTGCAGCAGGTTATAATATTATATAATACAAAATAAATTGTGTTTTACATCCTCAGGACACACAATAAAAACAAACACATATACATACCTGGCTAAGGTTCCAGTTCAGGTAAACAAAATAATTAATTTGCAAGATGGAATGGGCAGATTTCCAACATACGAATGAATAATTTCACATATCCCTCACCTGAGACTTCTTCCCATTACAGCTATCCACGGTTGTCGGGCACGCGTACTTCATTTTCTCTGTTGTATCTATTTCTATTACAGTTATTGTTTAAATTTTATATTAATTTTCCTATTTCTGTGTCATTTCGCATCCTATGCTCTACCCCGGTTGCTACGATCCCCTTCAATGCATTAAGTCCCCTACCAGTCTTCACCACCAAAGCCTCCACGTGATCTTTAAAAGACATAAATCTGTAGAAGATGATTCCCAGGTACTTCAATTTACTTTCTCTACTGATAGGACGTCCATCGTAGACATCGAATGCAAATGTAGCCGCATTGGCCCGGGTGTCCTTCCCAGACAGGTATCTCTCAAGCTCTTTGGGGATCCATTTCAATCAATCAATTAGGTGCCGTCTCCGCAATGGATCTCCAACACTGTCTGTCTCTCGCCTTGACTGTACATTCTGTCAGGCTGATTTACGTCCATCTCTTAATGCTATCCTCCCACTTGTATCGTTGTCTACCTCTTGCTCGCTTGCCTTAAACCTTGCCTTCTATTATGGTTTGTATCATGTCTTTTAACGAGGCCAAAATATTCCCTGTCTCCTCTTTATTTCTTTCATCAACCGTTTACATCTTTCCAAGTGGTGCTGTAATTTGCGTGCTACTGTCTTCACGAGTACTTTGCCAAATGAGGTCTACTTAACTAAATACAGGGATTTATCACCATTATGTGCCATGCTGATAAGCGTAGGCGGTCAAAGTTCGCCATCTCACAGGATCACCAGTCGTGGATTAGATCTGTGTTGTTATCCTGATTATCCCACATGGCCATCTAGGTATCGATCTCTCTGCCTTCCCTTTGCTCTTTTCTCCTGAATTTGTCACTACGTCATCTAGCTTATTTCTCCCTATAATGTACCCAACAAATCTTGACTGTCTACGTCTAATTTATCTAATCAATTTAAAGTTTTTAAATATGTTTTTAAGATCTTTCTCATTCCTGTTTCTGTCCTTCCATAATATTCTTTGCATTTTTCTCCGACACCCACGCCAACTGTCATTTGAAATTTTTCAGTTTGTCTGCTTGTTGCCCAGTATAGATTATATTTGCACTTCAACACTCTTCTTCTCACTACAATTGACAGATTTTTATTGGTCAGTAGTTTTTCCATCTTGCTACAGGCTACCTTACCTAGAGACTAAAGCACGATTACGGAAGAGAATCGAGCGAAATTGATTACCGCTAAGGTGGTGTTGTTCACAAACAACAAACCCAAACAGTATCAACAATGCCACCAGCAGGGGTACTTTACCGTGAAAATATCGTTTGTACCCCCTGCGTGAAAACCTGATTTGTTCCGGGAAAATGGGTCTCACATTTTTGAATGATTTCAGGCGTTAATCTCTTGGGTCTAACGAGGTGTTTTCAGATGCAACCAGTTTTGGAATGGGCAGACCCCCCAGCAAGAATCGCTGATTTCACATATCCCTCAATGGCCCGATAATTAAGTCATCTACGCCGAACAAATTAGTTGTTGACATCAGTTCAGGGAAATAACGATTGATTTGACGCACAGAAACTTATTGGGGGTAATGGAACGGTGAGTTTCTGGCTGCGCACTAGAAGCAGAAATATAAACGATGAAAGAATCAATGAGCTAGTTGTGGAAAACGGGGCCGGAACTAGCAAAACAAACACATTAAAGCACGGGTATTAAAGCGGTGCCAGCGTGTGCCAATGTGTTTATCGCAGTGCTGTTCTTTGGCTTGGTAGAGTAAATGAGAAGTATTGAATAACTACTATAATTACCAACGATTGTAGAAGATAATAAACAAATATCAACTACTGAATTCGACAGTCAAAATGTGCCAACAAAGTGAGCAAAGTAATGAAGAAATAATAGTACTAACTAAAAGCGGTAGCCGGCTTCGTGGCTTAGAGGTTATGACTTTTCTCCGTACTCTCGTCAGGTAACGTGATGACGGTTCAAATCAGCAGTGGTTCGAATCGCATCTGTAACTTACGGGGTATGTGAGCCGGCCGCTCAGAAAGCAATGGCAAACTACTGAGCGTAATCTTGCCAAGAGATCAACATACAGCTGAAAGATGCTGGTGTTGACAGCTAAGTCCTGTAAAAAGGATATGCTAAAAAAAAATAAAAAAAATAAAAAAAAAAAAAAAAAAAAAAAGCGGTAAATAAAAAATAGACAAAACGGTATAGATTAACTAAAAGAATAAATGTGTATTAGTGATATAATAAAATATTGAGTAAATATAAGAGATAAGGATAACAAGAAACAATTTATGTTCACAATTATCATATATGAAATAAGAGCAAGAATGCGAATCGGGATGTCTATTGTCCTATTTATCATTCTTACTGGATATAGACTGGATTACCAAGACAATAATAATTATCACTAGAAATAGAATTCAGTGGACTCTGTAGGTCACAAGGCCGAATGGATAAGAATGCTTCGTTTTAAACTTTCGGGGTGATGATGCCGAGTTTGCCGGTTCAGCCTTTATACCGCTCAGTTGGACTAAAATGTTGACCTTTCGTCCATGAATGGGGACGTAAATTACAAGTACTTCAGAAGTTGGTGTAGGTTGGCATGACGGCGAGGGACACTGGTAATAGGGAATGCTAATCTGGGCTAAACTCAACCCAGTGCAAGACTGATTGATTTAGGAACCGACATCACAGCATTCGGGGCATTCCCATAAACGCTCCGTCCAGTGCAATAGAAGTAGTAGCATCTGTATGGACTACGCTTGAGTTCAAGGCAAGCCAAGGCCCAAACAAAATAATTTGAGTTGAGCAAAGAAACGACATTACTGCACTCAGGACATTCCTACACGCACTCAACAGCCAGCGGAGAGTCATACTGCTAATGGTTCAAACTGCCATCTGATTGAAAGTTCTGGTTTTCCCTTTCAGTTTTAGGATTCGTCTAGAGTCCCTGCCGATCCCCCGTCATGTCATTCTCTCCACATCCGAGTGCTCAGTTTGTTCCAACCCTTCTCCACCTGGTCCTACAGGCGCCCGACAACCTCTCCCTTATTCATAGGTAATCTACCACCGAGAAGTGCATTTTCTGTCATCCTGTCGGGACTGTTCATTCCCCCGCACTCCCACATGACCAGGGCAGAGAATCCGTACAATTCTCACAATATGTGACCCCTGAAGCCAGGCAAGTCTGACTGCATTGAGATACAGGGTGTATTTTTAATGACTGTGGGATTTTTGAAAATATTGCCGTTCCAAGTTTTGTATTTACCTTTTATGTTGCATGAACTCCACAGAGGGTGAATACAAAACTTGGAACGGCAATATTTTCAAAAACCCCAGTTATTAAAAATACACCCTATATATGTATATATATTTAAAAAAAAAAAAAAAAAAAAAAAACAGAAAAGATTGCAAAGTGTCGGCTTCTGCTGCTGCCTTTTATCCCCCAAATGGGACGCAGAGGTGTTTCCAAGGCACCAGGGCCGGGTTATATACTGGCAAAGACCTATTGGCGCGTCCTCGTCGAGCGTCCTGGGCAACAGGTCCCTTCGGGGTCCTGGCTAAAGTCAGTAGGATCGCCGATTCCTCCGAAGTCGGAGAGTGCCTGCCTGTACGGCGAGGAATCACCAGTCTGCACACCAATAAGCCAGACATGGGACAACGGATACTCACGCAAACCTCAGGTCCTGTATGACATCACACTGATGTTGGACAACAGGATGCCTTCATCCAACATGCAGGACTTCGCGTTGGAGCACAAGCCAACGAACACAAGCAAGCAAGTAATCCCCCAAATGAAACCTATGCCCTCATCCAGTCAACACAGCTTCATAACTTTTTTTTAAAATGCCACCCGAGCGGCTGCGTTGGGGTAATCGTTAGGAAGTTGTGCTGACAATGGTATGAACGCAGCCAGATCGGGGTTAGATGCCTGCACTCGTCATTAGCTACTGGAGGGAAAGACTTACCATCTATTTCTCAATGCAGTCAGGCCTATAAAATGGTTCCAACACTTCACAGCAGGTTCCTGCTTCCGGACTTTTATTTTTTAGCCCCCGCAAGCGGCTTCTGGTATTTTTGCTGAAAATGCGTGCCATAATGTGTGGCTTAAAGCAATCTGCGAGTTAAGGTCGTTACATGATTGTGAAATTATATCAACGATCGCTGTAACGACATGTCTCTGGGCAGCCAAACAGAGCAAATGAGGCGAACAAATACCAACAGCAATGGCAGATTGATGAGTTTAGAATTTAGGGTAAACTTTCACAATGCAAATATGTTTAGCCTGCTGGGTTTTGACATGTGGTGAACTTGCTCATAGGATCAATACGTGTCCGCGCGGGTGTACCTGGCTCCAGGGATCAATAGTTAGACTGGTTACCAGCTATACCAGGTGTTAGATGCCATGATAAGACCCACAGAGAGCATGCTAGGGTTGTTTATATATGGTCAGTTAGTCAGCTGATTAGCTGCTGCTATTGTTGTCCTTCTTTTTTCTTCTTTTTCTTCTCAGTTTTGCGTTGTTATTATTACTGTTGTAGTTGTTGTCCTTGTTCTTTATTTGTTCTTGCTCTTCTTCTTCTTCTTCTTCTTCTTCTTCTTCTTCTTCTTCTTCTTCTTCTTCTTCTTCTTCTTCTTCTTCTTCTTCTTCTTCTTCTTCTTCGTCTTCTTTTCTTCTTCTTCTTCTTGTGGTGTTTATGTTGTTGCTGTTGGAGCCCTTGTCAATTCTGATTGTTCTTTGTTGTACAACAGAAGAATTGAAAACTGGAATAATTGGATTAGATGAGGTCTCATCTGATTTCTATCTTATAATGTTTTATTATGTACTAGCTGACACGGCCCGGCTTCGCCCAGACTCTGGTGGGGAGCATCTCATTTAATTCATATAAGTAGTCATATAAGCTCCCGTTCCCGACTGTCTGTCTGTCTGTCTGTCTATCTATCTGTCTGTCTGTCTGTCTGACCCGGCCCAGCCCATGGTGGAGAGCATCTCATTTAAATCATATAAGTAGTCATATAAGATCCCGTTCCCGACTATCTGTATGTCTGTCTGTCTTGGGTAAATGGAGGAGGGAGGAGGAAGAGGGAGGTGGAGGAGGGAAGAGGAGGGAGGAGGAGGGAGGAGGAGACAGGAGGAATAGGAGGGAGGAGGAGGGATTAGGAAGAGGAGGGAGGAGTAGGGTGGAGGAGGAGGGGGAGGAGGAGGGAGGAGGAAGAGGGAGAAGGAGGGAGGAGGAGATCGCAGGAGGAGGAGGAGGAGAGGGAGGAGGAGGAGGGAGAGGGAGGAGGAGGGAGGAGGAGGAGAGAGTAGGTGGAGGGAGGAGGCGGAGGGAGCAGGAAGAGGGAGGAAGAGGGAGGAGGAGGAGGGAGGAGAAGGAGGAGGGAGAAGTAGAGAGTGGGAGGAGGGAGGAGGCGGAGGGAGGAAGAGGGAGGAGGAAGAGGGAGAAGGAGGAGGGAGGAGAAGGAGGGAAGAGGATGAGAGGGAGGAGGAGGAAGAGGGAGGAGGAGGAATGTGAAGGGAGGAGGAGGGAGGAGGTAGAGGGAGGAGGAGGGAGGAGGATAGAGGAGGAGGAGGGATGAGGAGGAAGAGGGAGGAGGAGGAATGTGAAGGGAGGAGGAGGGAGGAGGTAGAGAGAGGAGGAGAGAGGAGGAGGAGGGAGGAGGAGGAGGAGAGGAGGAGGAGGGGGAGGAGGAGGGAGGAAGAAGGAGGGAGGAAGACGGATGAGGAGGAGGGAGGGGGAGGAGGGGAGGAGGAGGAGAAGGGAGCAGGAGGAAGGAGGAGGGAGGGAGGAGGGAGGAAGAGGGAGGAGGAAGAGAGAGGGAGGGAGGAGGAAGAGAGAGGAGGGAGGAGGAGGGAGGAGAGATAGGCGGAGGGAGGAGGAGGGAGGAGGAGGAGTAGGGATGAATAGGAGGAGGAGAAGGGAGGAGGAGGGATTAAGAGAGAGGGGGAAGGGAGAAGGAGAGGGAGGAGGAGGAGGAGGAGGAGAGAGGGATGTGGAGGGAGGAGGAGGGAGGAGGGAGGATGAGGAGGAGGAGGAGGAGGAGGAGGGAGGGTGGTGAAGGAGGAGGAGGAGGAGGGAGGAGGGTGAAGGAGGAGGAGGAGGGGGAGGAGGGAGGGGGAGGAGGAGGAAGGAGGAGGAGGAGGAGAGGAGGAGAGAGGAGGAGAACGTAGGTGGGGAGGATGAGAAGGGAGGAGGGAGGAGGAGGAGGGAGAGGAGGAGGGGAGGTGGAGGGGGAGAGAGGAGGAGGGAGGAAGGAGAGTAGAAGGAGGAGGGAGAAGGAGGGAGGAGGAGACAGGAGGAATAGGAGGGAGGAGGAGGGATTAGGAAGAGGAGGGAGGAGTAGGGTGGAGGAGGAGGGGGAGGAGGAGGGAGGAGGAAGAGGGAGAAGGAGGGAGAGAGAGAGGCGGAGGAGGGGGAGGAGAAAGAGGCGGAGGGAGCAGAAGAGGGAGGGAGGAGAAGAGGGAGAAGGAGGAGGAGAAGGAGGGAGGGAGGAGGGATGGAGGAGTAGAGAGTGGGAGGAGGGAGGAGGCGGAGGGAGGAAGAGGGAGGAGGAAGAGGGAGAAGGGAGGAGGAGGGAGGAGGTAGTAGGATGATTGATTGCCATCCCACCAGGTTAATATGTTATCGCGGACCTCAGAGAGAAGTGTCTATGTAGAAGACCATTTCCTGGACGTACGTATTTTGGGAGGGGAGGAGGGAGGAGGGAGGAGGAGGAGAAGAAGAAAAAAAAAACTACGACAGTTGGCATCTCTGGAATGAAAGGAAGGCGTGTAGAAAATTTCATCTCAATCGGATAGGCCGTTCGCGAGCGTATAAAGGACATACGGACAGAGATACGCACATCCTTTTTTATATATAAGAAGATTTAATCACTCACGCCACAAACAATATATTGCTCAATTTATTTTCTGGCATACTTCGCTGAATCTCGCCAGGTGTATAATGCAAAGTTATATATCAGATGAAGTAAACAAATAAATCATATTTTGGTTGAGAAACATACCACGCATAGTCGTTGATACTACTCCAATGTGGAACATTATTTATCCCTACGGTGTTATGTACTGTCCTTTTTCACAATACTGTAATTAATCATTTAATAGTCGATTAAAACATAATAAAGAAGAGACAATTAGATAGAAGACAGCACAAAAACAAAAGCACAGGTGGAATACAAATATAAAGACAAGCTTGGGCAACTATTTGTTTATTATTTGTTTTGTTTTTTTGTTTTTTTAGTTGCTCGCTTTGAAATCAGACGGTGCCCATTCACGCGCTACTACTTCTAGTGAACGGGTTTTTGCGTGTGGATTAGCTTTCCCTGTTAACAGTGTCCCTCACCTTCAGGCGAACCCACTCCGACCACTGAGATACATCCCCAAGTTATGGATGAGAAGTCAACAGTGTAGTCCAACTCATCAGTGTAATCAGTGTAGGGATTTAACCCGCTACCTTGGCATCAGCACACTGTAAGTTAAAGAGCCAGGATTCTTATCCATTCGGACATGCTGACCTCTAGCTGCTATATAAAAACGATCGTTAAAATATTCGTTAATCTGAACCAAGGATGGACCCTAATGTAACTTGTATTTGAGGTTGAATCGGGTAGGGGTATTGGTATAATCAATTTGAATCCTGTAGTCATGGCTGATGTAAGATGGGCGTAACCGATATAATTTGCCTTGATCTGTTCACAATGACCTGTGCTCGGAATCGGTGGTGAATGCCTGGTGACGCTAATGAATGGGCGGGTTAGGGAACCTCATGCTCATTCTTAGCCATGTCTGTTAGGCTTGTACGATGAAACCAAATGTGTCATTCTTCGGGAATCACATGGGAGTATAACATAGTGAATGTGCAAAGTTGTGAATGTACACTCTGCTGGAGAAAATTTCACAGTTTATATCAATCAGTCAGGTGCCGTCTGCACAATGAAGGTTGGCTGCAATGGATCTCAAACACAGTCTGCATCTCGCCTTGATTGTACATTATGTGAGACTGCTGTTCGTCCATCTCTTGATGTTATCTTCACACGTGTATCGTTGTCTACCTCTTGCTCGCTTGCCTTCAACATTACCCTCCAATATTGTTGTATAAAAGTGTTATGTACAATTTATATAACCAATGTTAAATAACAAGGAGTTTATATATATATATATATATATATATATATATATATATATATATATATATATATATATATATATATATATATATATATATATATATATAAGGTTGCTTGATGCCTTATGCAATGATAACATTTTCCATCTTCACAAACAACCTATAACAGTCCCAACATTGAACAGTCATGCATGTAAGCCCTGTTTCCAGATGTAAGAGTTACTGATTTCGAACTGATTACCATCCAACGACGTTAAAACCTGAAACGTCTACCTACAACGTCCTACTACTTTCACAAAGGCACTGATGTGAATACGTGAGTGCCAACGGGGAAGATGAAGGACTTGTTAAAGCGTGTGGCGAAGGCGTTACGAATGCAATTCGTCATCCCGCAAACCACGTTCGAAGCACAGCTGCGGGCTATTTGGCAGCAATCCGCCTTGCGTTAGATTTTTACGAAATGGTATGGATGCCGATGATTCAGAAAGCAATGGCAAACTACTCAACGTAAACTTGGCAAGAGATCCTAATAGCAAACAATGCTGGTGTTCTGTAAAGGATATGCAACTAACTTTTTTTAGTGTTACACGTGCTGCTACTTTTCGCCCACTAGACTGATTTTTGCGTGTGAATTAACTTTCCCTTTTACCAGTGTCCCTCGCCATCACGTGAACCCACTCCGACTTCTAAGGTACTTGTAATTTACGTCCCCAAGTCAAGGACGAAAAGTCAACATTTCACTCCAACTGACCGGTGTAGGGTTTAAACTCGCTATCTGGGTATATAAGACACATCGGATATTTAAGAACGAGTACGCTTACCCATTAGGTCATGCTGACCTCCGCCTTAGTGGTTGATGTCAATGAGTGGTAGTAATCTTCAAAGAAACTCAATTCAAACACTGAAAATAGAGTGCCTTTGCGGTAAGTTCTTTTAATGGAAGCATAGTTCTAACGAAGGAGAGGTAGACGCCCGGAAATAGAGTGCCTTAAGATGTCATTGGTTGGTATTATTATTCTAGTAGGAAGTAAACCGCCAGATATAATAACAGGTTAGACATCGGTGGACTTACAACTCCTCTGTTTGGGTTTGGTGTCTCCACTGTCGGTGCTGTGGCTTGAGGGAGTAAATGCGGATCACAATCCCTCGACACACTGAGAAGGTTTGAAATCAGCTGCAGACGATTTAGAAGCAGATCGCGTTTGCGTTAATTTTGATTGCATACGAGAAAATTGTCTAGCAAACCACAAACAGCTAAACCGTTTTTGGATTGATTGCGTGTCTGTAAAACAGAAAAAAATGGGGGGGGGGGGGGGGAAGGGGGAATATTTACAAGGAAAGAGGATGGACTACATTGCACCGGGTTTATCCCACATGGCTCGGTCTCTTTCCGCACAGCAGCCTGTTGAAAGCATCGTATACAGCACGAACTCCGTAGCTCCAGCGACAACCCCAAGGAGTCTCTTCGGAATGCCAGGTATGCGGTGTGATCACTTAGCCATGGAGAACCCCAGCATCTTCTGTGAAGAACGTGCAAATACCTTTTAAGTGTATCCTCTAATCCACAGGCAAAAGAAATAGAGGAAGCCCTAAAAATACACATGGGGAAATAGATAAAGAAAGGAATCATATAAAGAAGACATTGACGTTCGCTGCATGAGATAGCTTAGGATAGTTAATTAGTTAGTTAGTCGCGGTTCCAACTTCACGGCAAAAGGTCGCTCCATAATTCTCCGTCCCTGTGCACAAAATGCTCCTCACTGCCCCATGTGAAAAGTAGAACAGACAGGAGTCTCAAGTAACCAACAGCCCACACAGGTATACTGTGCATAATGCTGCTGCCAGAATGCCAACTCACAAACTATCACGAAAAACACAACAATGATAGTAACTCTTGGAGTGAGATGATTTAAGGCCTATACCCCAATTGAGGATAGAGAGTGAAAGAAGACGAGAAGTGTATCCTCTCAACTGTGCATATTTTCCCAATGTCGCCAGTACGTGCCAGCAAATATCGATAAATCAATGTACTTTATTTAATATGATGGTCACGGGATCGCCAGTGTTGGTAATCCCCCGATGAATACTCTCGAACGTTCTAAAACCTACAGGCATCTCTGGGCAGAAACATACAAACATTAGCTCACAACCCAAGTCACGTGGTCAGAAGGAATCAATGGCGACTAGTACTCACAAGATGGATGCTTTCGGAGTGATATGAATTAATTAGAAACGGTGAATACTCCATCGTATTCGATTCGATGCCAAATTGTACTTTGAGTGTAATATTTCTTCTCGGCCTAGTGGCTTTATCGAGTACCACGCGTGAATGTAAGATATATCAGATAACATCGGATACCTGATTACGTATTTCCGCTTCCCGCTCCTGGCGTTCCCCTTAGGCATCAAAAAGACAATGAGCAGGAAGTGGAACATTTAGTGGATGCGGTTGTTGCACACAGAGAACAAATAGGGTTAGAATTAAATTGTAAGAATACACAGAATCACAGATTATGGTCGTCATTGGAAAGAAGGAAATACCACAATGTAATATATAAGTAAATGGGAATATTCTTCAACAAGTGAATCGGTACAATTATCACAGAACACTCATAACATCTGATGGGAGATGTCTTGTAGAGATTAGAACAAGCATTGCCATGGCTAAGGTAGCCTTTTGCAAGATGGAAGACATACTGGCCAATAAAAACATGACATTTGCAACAAGAAACAGTTTGTTGAAGTGCTACATAGAACCTGTGCTTTTATATGGATGTGAAGCGTGAACAATGAGCAGACAAGCTGAAAAACTTCTGACGACTGTGGAAATGTGGTTTCTGAGGAAAATGCAAAGAATACCATGAACAGACAGGAAAGCCAATGATCATCCATCCATCCATCATGTGCCATGCCGATAAGCGTGGGCGGTCATATTCTGCCATCTCATTCGATTACCAGAGTCGTGGATCAGCTCCGTGTTCCTGTCTCGACTATGCCACGTGGCCAAGCCATCCAGGTATTTACTTCTCGGTCTTCCCCTTGGTCTCTTCCATTCGATCTTGCCAGTCGTCACCAAGTTCTTCAAGTCATTTCTTCTCATAACATGCCTAACAAATTTTGACTGTCTACGTCTAATGACTCTAATCGGTTTACGTTCTTCATTTGTTTCTTGAAGGACCAATGACCAAGTCCTACAAAAAAAGAGATGAAAACCGTAAACTGATTAGACAAATTAGACGCAGACAATCACAAGTATGTGGACACGTAATAGAAGAAATAAGTTGGAGATCTTTGTGACAACTGGCAAGATTCTTTTAAGGGGGGGGGGGGGGGGGGGAGCAGATAAGTAATACATGGATGGCTTGGCCACGTGGATTGGTCGAGACAAGAATACATAGCTGATCCACGACTCTGGTGATCGTGTGAAATGGCCCACGCTTATTGACACGGCACATGATGATGCCCCCCCCCCCAAAAAAAATGTCTCTAATTTAAGATAATGATGGATGTCTTTTACATTACTTTGCGATTAACCCCAATTTTGTTTTCTGTGCAAATTTACGACCTGTAATTTGCCATTGCTTTTTGAAAGCGAAGTCAATGTTTAAGCTCAACTGGCCGGTGTAGGGAACGAACTCATTTCCCCCTCCAGCAGCTCACCGGGTTAATAAAGAGCTAGCGCTCCTAACCTCTCGGTCAGGCTGAACTCTCTCGAATGCTTAGCGGACATAAAACAATAACAAAATAACCAGACCCGTAATAGGAATATGCCATGGATCTGTGATGTGTTGGGACCATCACATCTGGCATGCCTGAAAGCACGTTCGAAACAGGAAGACAACGTTTCAGACGCGCTGACAACATCAAGACATACACCTGAAGTAGCCTCTATGAATATTAAAATAGAATCTGCCTGCTTGTCTGTCCAAACGTCCATCAATCCATCCATCCATCCATCCATCCATCCATTTATCCCTAACTATCTATCCGTCTGTCTATCTAACTGCCCTTACGCCCGTCCGTCTGTTTGTCTTTCTATCTATCTATACTATCCGTATATACAACGGAGCTGCCAATTTTCCAACCGGACATAATAATCACGAACGTAAAACTCCAAGGTTGGCTAGCGCTAATCAACACATTTAAAGAGACGTTCCAGACTATTCCAGACCCGGTAAAACAGCGCATGCAGATGACCCCATAAGCTGATTGTTTCATTGATTTCTTGTGCCTGGAATTATGACCATTGGCTTCAGTAAATAAAAACACCCGCTGCGCCAAATACATCAGACACCACGCTGACTCAAAGATAATCCGATCTACACTCACGAAAAGCCACTTCTAAATACCCCAATTCAGACATATAAAATTATTTCGCACTACAAATCTACTCATTGATATCAATTAAAGGAAACAACCAGAGTGGCTGTAAAAAGTTTTCCAGTTGTTGTTGTTGTTGTTGTTGTTGTTGTTGTTGTTGTTGTTTGCGTTCGCTCGCTTTGAACACAAGCGTAGCAATATATGTGCGACTACTTCTTTTTTGCGTGTTGGGTAATTTTCCCTATTACTAGGGTCCTTCGACATCAGGCGAACCCACTCTGACTTCTGAGGTACTTGAAATTTACATCCCCACGTCAACGACGAGAAGTCAACATTTTAGTTCCTCTGACTGGTGTAGGGGTTGAACAATCTGCCTCTGCATCAATACACGGCTTTTTAAAGTGAGCTGTCTTATTCATGCGGCTAAGCTGAGTTCATGTTTCCAATGTTTCGCTCGCTTTGCAAGTGTTAGGGACTTGCACTGGGATGATATCTGCGTGTTGGTTAGCTCTCCCTATTACCATGCTAACACACTTCAGAGGTACTTGTAATTTACGCCCTCAAGTCAAGGACCATTGAAGTCCAACTGACTGGCGTCCGGAACGAACCACAGTGATAATTCATAAATACTGCCTTTCCATTGAAACATCCTAGCTAGAGGAAAAAAAAGGTTATTCAAAACTTGCTTTAGACGGAACCGTGTTTCCATAATAAACTTTACAGCCGACTGTTTAGGAATAATAAAATCTTGATTAAAAACGAAAATGTTCATTGAAAATCAAGGATAGAAATTTAATACGTCACATTGTTGGACACGTTTTCGCGGAAATTACATTCCAAACATGAATGCGAGTTAAGTGTTTGAAGGATTAAATTGCGTAAGCGCTTGATGGCTCTTTTTCTGTCTTTCGATCTGTCTGTCTGTTTGTCGGCATTTCTTTCTTTATATATTTCTTTCTTTCTGTCTTTCTTTCTTTCTTTCTTTCTTTCTTTCTTTCTTTCATTTTTCTTTCTTTCTTTCTTTCTTTTCTTATTTCTTTCTTTCCAGAAGAAGAAAGAGGAGCAGAAGCAGAAGAGAGGGAGGGGGGGGGGCACAGGAGCAGGAAGATAAGGAGTAGTAGACACAGAAGAAGAAGAAGAAGAAGAAGAAGAAGAAGAAGAAGAAGAAGAAGAAGAAGAAGAAGAAGAAGAAGAAGAAGAAGAAGACGAGGAGGAGGAGGAGGATGATGATGATGATGATGATGATGATGATGATGATGATGATGATGATGATGATGATGATGATGATGATGATGAATGGGAAGTAGGGGGAGGAGAAGGACATGATGATGAAGATGAAGATGAAGAGTACGAAGATTTACTATACATCTCCTATTCAACGTACAATGTATTAATATGATGTTTCCAATAATCTTTCCATTTTGTGTTAATGTTGCATTAATCAGACGATCAGCACTTTTAATGATTTACCTTCTTCTGTCACTTGCAACAAAAGTCCGAAGCAAATAAAATTCACACAAATTGGACAAAGTAATTTTTACTGATCAGAAAAAGATATTTTCCCAGCTCAGCATTACCCGGAATAAATCACAGCACGCCTTTGTTATTTTACTAGAGCAATTAAATCAACTTTGGGGGTAACCTCACCGAATATTCAATAAAAACAAGATCGATTAATTGATCTGTAAGGAAAAAAGCTCAGGAAAATCAATAGCCAAGTTTGTAGATTTCACGGTGTAGGGAGATTGCTAGAATTCCTGACACAGGTAAAAAGTATAGAAAATAGATGTTGTTGGTGTGGTAAAGTTGTTATTTTAAGTTTGAACAGAAGAGTTTCAACAATAGAAATGAAACAAATGTCCAATGCGAATTCTAAATGTTACGAGGAGCTCTGATTTTAGGAAACATGTAGGTGCAGCACTGATGTAGGACATTTAAAGAAAATAAAAGTATATCTGGTCTGTTGGTTTGGTCCTGTAGCAAGTATATTACAAGACAGTACTCCACATGGAGCACATAGATAACAAGAACAACAGAATAAGGGGTTTTCCACGCAGCGGGTGGCTTAATGGAATATTCGAGGCTATAAATACCAGCTAAGCACACACCAAAGCGGGAGTCTCGATAGAACAGTGGTTAGCATTCTTCTCTATCGACCTGGTGGTCATGTGATTAAATCTCTTTCGATTTATTTATTTATTTATTTATTTATTTATTTTTTTTTTTGGGGGGGGGGGGGGGGAAGAGATCAATGAAAGGGGTGGGGGTTGGTGTTTCCAGTGACCTGAGTTTCCATGTCGACCCCCGCCCAAATGGATACCAGATAATTTCATATTCACAAACTCATACATCAAAGTGGCGATCTGTTAGAACATATAGTGCTAGCATCAAATTGTCCAAACGCTTGATGGCGCGAAAAAGGGGCCCTTACCTTTGACACATTAGAGCTCTCATAACATGTCTGTTCTTAAACTGAATAGTCAAAAAAAGGAATGATTGTTTACTTCACACTTGTATGAAGCATATGCACGTGTGTATTTTGTCTTGAATGCTTGGGGGGAGGGGTAAATAATGATGAATTGTATCTGCAGGTCTAAGGTATGTTAGTCCATGTGAAATGTTCGAGAATAAGATAGATCAGAGGTTCCCAAACCACGGCCCGCGGGCTACTTGTGGCCCGCCAGCTGTCAGAAAGTGGCACGCGAGGCCTCGAGCAGTCATTTTCCGCAATTATCATTATAAAAAAACAATCAACGTTCCAGACTAACCGACAGTAACCTAGCTGCGCTTATGACTTTGAGCACGACAGATTTGTGCCCAGACATTGATAAACTGGCATCTGAACTTAGGTAACTGGTTATGAAGAACAATTACAATTGTAAATTAATTACATTAATAGCGATTTTTGAAACTGATTTAAAATTTAAGTTAAGAAAGGTAAGAATGATATTGCATGACTTGTATATGTTTATAACGTTGTGGCCCGCTTAACTACCGAAAATAGTAGATATGGTCCCCTGTTTGAAAAACTTGGGAACTACTGAGATAGATGGCGAAATGTGTGGGTAATAAAGATAGTAGCATGTTTTGTTTCTGGATGAAGTATGTGGCGTGATGTTTTTGTTCATGGTTTGGGGAGGCCTTGCACTGCTGTGTTTGTGCATAGACAGACAGTGCAGTGTTGTGTTTGTGCTTGGAAGACAGTGCTGTGTTGTGTTTGTGCATAGACAGACAATGCAGTGTTGTGTTTGTGCTTGGACAGACAGTGCAGTGTTGTGTTTGTGCTTGGAAGACAGTACAGTGTTGTGTTTGTGCATAGACAGACAGTGCAGTATTCTATATGTGTTTGGACAGACAGTGCTGTGTTGTGTTTGTGTTTGGACAGACAGTGCAGTGTTGGTGTTTGTGCATTGACAGACAGTGCATTGTTGTGCTTGACCTTGGACAGACGGTGCAGTTTTCAACAGCGAATAAACGTATCTGTAAGCTGTGTGAATAAATCTGATCCGTCAGCTGCAGCCGATTAGTGCCACAATCCAGCTGGAATGTCGAATGAGCAACAATAACAACTTTTTGTTCCTTTCATCAAAGTTCTTTTAAAACGCATACAAAGGCGGGCCCTCCCTACTGAATAGAAAGAAATTAATTGGCATAATGCTGGCATTTCTAAGTTTTCCAAAAATCGATACTAACACCTGAAAAGGAGCTGAGCAGTATTATGGAATCGATAACTGTATTCTCATTACTACCTTTGAGGTATCGTGTCTGTCATATCGACTACGTATAATTTTCTGGTTGTGGTATTTTCTTTGAAAGTTCACCCCAAGAAAAACACATTTGAAATTATAAAGGAGGTTATGGCATATTCAAGGTATCCGTCAAAGCTATGTACAGATTACACTTTAATAACATGTGGTCTACTAATGCAGTTGTTGTGTGACTATCGTTGTGGGTAAAGAAAGAAGTCTTTTACATACCTTTTGGCGCATTTAGACATATGGTACTAGACCCGTATTTTTTAAGACCCTTCAATATTCGGTAAGTGGTGGGGTCAGTATCGAGATGGCCACCTTTACCTTTTAAGACATTTCCTGATACCAATTGTAGGCTTGGTCGACCTGAGAGCTCATGTTAACTTTAAACTTCTGCCTCGATACATAATCGAACCTACGACCACCGGGTGACAGGCAAGCGTCTAGCCACTACATTACCACGGCTTCCCTTAAGCAACACTAAAACATGTATTTGGCAACAAGCTAAAGAGGTTTAAAAGGCGAGATATCGACTTCATTGCACCAGGTTTTATCACCCATGGCTCGGTCTCTTTCCGCAGGGCGGCTTGTCGAAAGCGTCGCACAAAGCACGAACACCGCAGCTCCGGCGACGACCCCCGGGAGTCTCCAAGAAAGACGTAACCTGGATTCGAACCCACAACCTTAGGAGCGCGAGGCAGACAGCTTGACCATTTCGCCACGGAGACTCCCAGGGCAACAAGCTAATAGTAGTCAAGCAGTCAGAGTTTCAGCCACAGTAATCTTGCCATACGGACCTATCAAACATGACAGAAACTTGGCACTAAAATATAAACAATAATGATCTATCTGAAGCGATGTTTACAGACTTTAGAAAAACGTTCGTTATGATAGACCATGAAGTTTTCATTTCTGATTGATGAGAGTGAGATTCAGTACAGTTACATTAATAAAATCCTGCTTGTCAAAAAGAAAACAACCAGTGTCACACTATACATCTTTAGCTCAAATCACTATCTTTAATAGTGTAGCACCTCGAGACTCTATACTTGGCCCTCTATTATTTGCCATTTATATAAATGATCTTCCTTTATATCTTTCGTTGTCCTGCAATCTATTTGCAGACGATTGCACGGCGTATGTAAACGCGTGGAACTGTAATGTGATGGAATCGTCCTTGCAACCAGAATTGCATAATGTACTTAATTGGAGTTGTGCAAACCGTATAGAAATTAACATTACTAAAACAAAGTCTATGTTAATAGGAACCAAGTATAGACTTCACACTCTAATCTCACAGAGAACTCTTCAGTTCTACATTGGTAGAACGTGTCCCTGTGCACAGAGCACTGGATCTCATCATTGATAGACATCTTGCCTTTAATTTCCATGTTCAAGCACCCGTTAAACAAACATCAAAAAGAAAAAGAGTCTTCCAACTTGCGATGATTTTTAATATCCTTGAAGCAAACACAAGACTATGCGTCTCACATATATACAGATAATGACTATTGCTCCACAATCTGGAATGTTTTTTTTTTTTAATTCGATTACTAAACGCCATTGCTCACTTCAGAAAAGGACTGTCGGTTTCATTTATAGCTCAGGCCACTACCTTTAATAGTGGAGTACCTCGAGGCTCTATACTGGGCCTTTCGTTATTTAGCATTCACCTTCTTACAGTGAGGCAGACACCGTGATCCCTCAGACACTGCTGTACTGTCGCGAGGAGCCTAAACCAAGTGGCTAGAATGCCGGGCTGTCATTCGGGAGTCCGGGTTCAAATCCTGGTTAATGTGATAGATATTTTTCTATCGTAGGAAAAAGAAAAACCCAAATGTGCACAGCGACGACTGCATTAGCCAGGCGGTCTTAATCCCTAAGGCTCAAGACTCCCTCTCTCCCCCACCCCCTACACCGCAAGGCATTGCAGGTACGAGTGGTAATAACAGTTTTACTTGTGTAATCTGCTGCAGACATCGTTAACAGAGTGAACTAGTACATCTGCCTCCAGAAATGACCGCTGCAGTGAAAGCAGAAGGCCATTAATAATGATCGAAAGGAGCCATGGCGATTAGACGAGCATCATCATCATTATCATCGAGTGCGCCCTCCCCCCTTAAGTTGCATGGGCGTCAGGTGTCTCCACATCTCTCAATCCATGGTGATCTGAATAGATTCTACTGATGTTATCCCTCCATGTGATAGTATTAGACCATGACGAGATCCTCCATCTGGAACACCAATCATTCTTTGCCCACATTGTTAAAGAACTTTTCGAGCCAGAATAGGTCTTGTCAGCTATCTTAGAACTCATGGTCCAAAACTATCAAGCCTTACTGGATTAAATAAATGGTCATCATCACACACGATGGACAAATACTATTAGTCTCTCCCAGGATCTTGTTGTTAGATAACTTCATTGCAGACGCTGCCGAAGAGATATGAAGTGCTAATATCTCACATATACTAGCCTACGGAATAATCACCAGCACTTTCTGTATTCATTTATTATAGAAGTCTGACAGTTATCAATTGGTAAGCCTAAGTGGAAGAAGCAGCTGCTAACAGAGATCACACTTCCTTACCGCCGCTCCTTCAGTCCAGTTAGCTCGTGGGAAATGCCAAACTTAGAAGAAGTCAAATGTATTAAGAGATATTGTGACTGCATCAACCATTAGAATCATTTTCATTTCACATTTTTTTTTTTACTTCGCTCGCTTTGAACTCAAGCTTAGTCCATACACGTGATATTACTTCCTGTGCACTGGATAGATTTTTGCGTATGGATTAGCTTTCTCTATTACCAGTGTCCCTCACCAATAGGCTAACCCACTTCTACTTCTGTGGTTTCGACTTCATTTTGGTTAAGTGGCCTCACGCAGGTCACACAGGTTAAGTGAACTCACGCAGAATGGTATAGAAAACCTAATAGACTCAACCCAATTGAATAGTGAAAATCACAACTTATATCTTAACATAGAAAAAACAAAGATAATGCATGCAGATAAAACTACTATGGAGAAAGAAATATATGTTCATGAGGAAAAAATTGGAGGTGGTGGAAAATTTTGAATATCTTGGGTCATTGATTACCAACAACGGTGACACAATAAAAGAAATTAAACGACGACTATCAATTGCTCTTCAAAGACTAAAATGACTGAATAAATTATGGAGTGGGACAGACAGAACTACAAACATTAGATTTTTAAGAGCATACATCTTTCCCATTGCAACATACGCCTGTAAGACCTGGACACTTACTAAACAAGCTGAACAGCGCATAGATACCTTTGAATATAAATGTTACAGACGAGTTCTAAGAATACTGTATCTTGGGTAAAGAACAGAACAAATGCATCCATATTTCACGAGCTGAATACTGAAGCAGGTTGGCTATTAAAGATGATAAAACAAAGACAATTGAAATATTTTGGTCACTTAAAACGTCACGAAAGTTTGGAGAGAACAATAATGGAGGGGTATATGCCTGGGAAGAGAGGAAGGCCAAAGAAAAAATGGGTGCAGGATGTGGCGTATGATCTTCAGATGGGTGTATCGGATGCGGGACATCTTGCTTATCGAGAGGTTTTCCGGAAGGTTGTTATGGGAGCGAGGTTCTGCAGGGGCATGCTACTGAATGAATGAATGAATGAATGAATTAATGAATGAATGAATGAATCATCATCATCTTTCACTTTTGCTGTCAAGCGTCGTGGGGAGGAATTGTTGACGCTGCACGACCGATGGGTGGTAGCACTGGATAGTGTCATTTCATGTGATTGTACAATGTCTTTGATGTCGTCAATCAATTGTCTTCTCCGGCGTCCTCTTGTTCTCGTCATCAGATCTGTGATGTAGCGCCAGTGCTATTAATTAAAGGTGTGGCGTTCTAACGAGAAGGCCGAACCATTTGATCGTCTGCCTTTCAATAAATGTGGCACAAGGTGTTGATCCCACCTTCTGTCTAATAACATCATTTTTTATCCGGTCTCGGATAGTTAAGTTGGAAGCTCTCCTCAAGCATCTCATGTCTCAGGTGTTGATTTTGCGTTAGTGTGATTTGGATAATGTCCAAGTTTGAAATTGGTAGCACAGGGCTTGTGTGAATATGCTATTTATTATCTGTTGTTTTGTGGGCATAAATATATTTGGATGTTTCAGTAAAGATGATAGTTGATGTGTAAGTGCATTTGTTTTTTTTTTTTTGTTTTTACATTTGATTTCGATTTTTTTCTGTCTATTCTGTCATCTTCTATGTCCATATTTCCTAGATACTTAAATTCTTTAACTTGTCTCAAAAGTGTGCTATTTACCAGTATATATTGAGCGCATCAAGTAATAAAATAATGTACACAATATTCACTAGCCTCTAATTTGGTTAACTGAATGTATAAGGCAACAGCTAGAAGAGTGGAGAAGTGGCTGAGATATCACGCTTGCACTAATTTATTTTTATAATCTCTTGAAGGTATATACCAAATTGCACTTCTTTAAACTAATTTTAATCGCGACAAAACCGCGTACCAAGGGGTAAATAAAGCTCCTACATTGGGTGGAATCTGTCTAGAGGATGTAAACTTGACACAAATGCAGGCATAATTCGGACACACTGTCCTGTGAGGTGCATAATTAGGCGTGATAAATTGCTATCGAATGAGGAACTAAGAAGTTTTACTTCTTTTAGGTGAACTCAGTTTCCTAACCATCGACCCATAGACTAACGCTTATTTAACTTTACTCAGATTGAGCGAACTCTGTATCGTATCAACAACTATTAGAATTATGGAGCCACGGTGGCGTAGTTTCTATACACTGGCCCTTTGACCTGGGGAAAGGGTTCCATCGGCGGCTGGGTGGACTCTTTTGTTTGTTTGTTGTTGTGTGTTTTTTTTTTTAAATTGACCTAGACTCCCAATTCGACTCAACCTAAAATGGCACGAAGGATGTCTTGGGAAGTAAAGGCGAACGGTTGGATACCCACCAATAAGAAATATGGGTCTAGCACCGTTTGCCAAATGAGCCTTAAGGCGACTAAAAGGGTCCTTAACGTTACTGATTTATTCATGGAATAGCATCATTTACTTTCATTTCAAATATATTCATTTTGCTTTTGGTTTTGCTCGTTAGGGGAATCTTTAGGAGGTTATTTTGACATTGTCATGAGCACGGTTAGGCAAATATTCGATACATGCACTCGTCGTTCGCTAAGGAAAGGATAGACAGACCATTTATTCCTCGATATGTAAATAATGTGACGGTCCTAACACTTCACATACCCAATTATGTTTATTATGTGTTTTATATCATACAACAATAGAGTACAGGTTAGAACAACATTAACATCCATTATATGAGCACTGTATCTTAGTTATTACACAGACGGGTTGGGCATGTTCATCTTCATCAAGTGATTTGTCGGCTGGGAAAGGGGTGATAAAAGATCACTTTCATTGTACATTTATATCTCCATAACTGTGCCAGTCAAATACCATCACAAAATCAAAAGATCACAAAAGGATAATCTCATCACATTGCACGAACCCCGTAGCACCCAACATGATCCCAAAAAAACAGGAATTATAAAACTCGAGTCATTCAATCTTTAGGAATCTTTAGGAGGTTATTTTGACATTGTCATGAGCACGGTTAGGCAAATATTCGATACATGCACTCGTCGTTCGCTAAGGAAAGGATAGACAGACCATTTATTCCTCGATATGTAAATAATGTGGCGGTCCTAACACTTCACATACGCAATTATGTTTATTATGTGTTTTATATCATACAACAATAGAGTACAGGTTAGAACAACATTAACATCCATTATATGAGCACTGTATCTTAGTTATTACACAGACGGGTTGGGCATGTTCATCTTCATCAAGTGATTTGTCGGCTGGGAAAGGGGTGATAAAAGATCACTTTCATTGTACATTTATATCTCCATAACTGTGCCAGTCAAATACCATCACAAAATCAAAAGATCACAAAAGGATAATCTCATCACATTGCACGAACCCCGTAGCACCCAACATGATCCCAAAAAAACAGGAATTATAAAACTCGAGTCATTCAACTTTCAAACAACGAATATTGTAAATGTTTGGATACACATGGGCGTTGTGCAGATTTTAAACTGCATAATGATTTTGGAGACACTCTGCTTGAACAACTCGCATCCGTACTGCTTGTTACTAAGATTTGTTGTAATCTATCACTTGTAAACAACTTCTAAGCTCAGTCAAGTGCTTGAGAATGCATTTCATATAAACCTGGCATCAAAATTGTGTGAAATCTGGCTACATAAATTCCTGGCACGCCTGACTGAGCTGACGTTTTACACCAGGAGATCCAGAACTGAAGGGCTTCCCTGAGATGGCCCTTTTGCGGTACGAGTTTGGGCAAATGCAACATAATGTGAAAAGTTAATAAAGAGCTCGACATGGGCATACACGCATTGAATTTTTCCACTAAAATCTGCATCAGCGAACATAAAATCTTAAAATAAAATAGCGTAATCTTAAACAATTTATGTGGAATAAAAATATCAAATTCCAACACAACGCACAATGTTAATTCAGTATGGATGGCACGTGGCGACAGTAAGGTAAACCAATCCTTTACCGTTATTGGTATCATTTCTGTGTATAATGAAACAAAAGGCATTTTAGATCCTGCTGAGAAATAATAAATAATAAATACTTGTACATACCTGACTCGAACCTAAAATCAGGTGAACAGAATAATAAATGTGGAGGACATACCCGACAATAATAGTCATAAAAATTAGACAATAATGAAAACTAAGACAAATATGTAAAAACCAACATAACACATAAAACATAACACACCTGCTGGACTTTTCGGTATTTGATACTTATATCAAGAACAATGCATATATATATATATATATATATATATATATATATATATATATATATATATATATATATATATATATATATATATAAGTAAATGTATGTGGAATTGCAATACACAATGAATGCACATTAGAAAGAACAGTAGTATTTTTAGTTTAGTTTAGTCTACGGATCAAAATCACCGCACACGGGTGTAACCCATAAGTGTTCTGTTCTATTCCTAACTCAAGCCTGAGTCCGGAGAATCTCAGCTCAGTGCACGAACTCCGTAGCACCGGCGAGGATCCTGAAATACTTCGGATTGATTTTTAACTCGAAATTTTGCCCGGGCAGAGCCGTTAGGCTACTCTTGAAAGAACGAATGAAAGAACAGTAATGCTTACGAAAGGGAAAGGGAGAGAGAGAGAGAGAGAGAGAGAGAGAGAGAGAGAGAGACAGACAGACAGACAGACAGAGAGAGAGAGAGAGAGAGAGAGCGTGCGTGCGTGTGTGTGTATGTGTGTGTGTGACTACCAGGGATAGAAATAATGGGAGGGGGGGGTGTGAGTAGGGGGTGTTTAGTATGAAATCGGGAATTGTGGAACTAATTATGGGCAATGTCAGACCTATTAGGAAGTTAAAAATTAAATATTATATACATATATGATATGACAAGAGAAGGGAGGGTGATCAAAAGTAACACGATACATGAGACAAAAATAACGGTGGCATTCACAGCAGTACTGAATTTCGCTGGATTGACACATAATGAAATTAAGTGCCTCTCCATTTTCAGTCTGATAGAACTGTCCGAATAACATGTTTTTATGGCAATGACTCACTTAATCGAACTCCGTATTATCTAGGGAATTAACATGATTAGAAACGTGCTTGCAGGAGTGTTGTTTGATTCCTCTCTGATGTTTCTCTTCCAGTCTGCCCAATATACTTCATGTTACATCTCTTACAAACAGTTGTGTTACAAGGTTGTGAGATGTATAGGAAACGAGTTTTTAAGTGAAAGCTACCTTTGGAAATATCACCGGCTGTGTCTTATTCTTCTTATCTTTCACTCAAGAATGTTTTATATTTCTATTAGATGATTTAGGCAGTACTCAATTGCAATACACCCATTTTCAAATATTTGTTTCAGGTCCTCGCAGGTTTATTTCAAAACTCTAGTTAAATGCAGACCAGGCACCCCAGAAAGAAACAGTTCCGTGGTGATAGATTCTCATGTTCTATATTTATCTTCTGTCTGACCACAAATACTAACTGTCTGTTTCACTAGGTTCTGCCATGGGGTGTTCTAACGTTCCCTATTCCTGTGTATAACAGGATAATAATCATAATCATCATCATCATCTTCATCATCAACACCATCATTATAATCATTATCACAATCTCTTCTTATTTCACCACCTACTCCCTTTCTTCAAACTCCTCTTTTTCCTTGTCTTCTTATTTGTAAGTGGTTCGCACGCATGCACACACGTGCAGAAGCACGCACTCAAGTAAGTATATATGTACGCATGTTTCGATGGATGGATGGATAGATGGATGGATGGATGGATAGATGGATGAGTGAGCAGGTGGGTGGATGGATGGATGGATGGATGGCTGTGTGGGTGGGTATTATATACGTGTGCGCGTGTACACGTATGTGTGTGCCTGCATATTTGCACGCTGCATGTATGTATGTAATTTTACTTACATGCATGAATCTGTTCAAATTGTTATATGCCATGCACGTCTTCCTTATGTTCATCCTAAATGTTCATAAAGGATAAACATATTACATATATGCGATTTGTGTCAAACATGAATGTTCTGAAATGCAGACAGGCCGGTCTGCGCGCCCAAATCTTAGTTTTGTTCATAAAGATCATTATTTCCTGTTTGTTTCCTTCTTGTTTTTGAGCCAGAGTTATCGCATTGATTGTTGCGATCATCAGCTGCAGCGCTCTTGTTATCTGTTTGCCTGTCTGTAGGACTCCTGCTCACCCAGATCTCCTGTATTAGCTGTTAGTGCCATTGGGTCGATACCCATTATCATAACATGTCCGAATATATTCTCTGTGTCATTATGCAAAGGATTCAGGAAATAGTTCATAGATTTTCAGGCTCTTCCCGCCGTATTGTCTTTCTCTATGCTATATATAGCGCGGGGCTTGTAATACATATAGCTGTGCTTGCTGATGAGTTTTATGTTCTGGTTTTATTCTGTCATTTGCCAGACATTTAACTATTTTCTTCCTGTGCCATTACGATCTCATGAAACTGTTGATATTTTCTTTTCTAGAGAAAAAAGGCACCTTGTATGTTGTACGAGCTTTGATGTTGCAACACGTGCTATCATTTAGAAAATGTTAGGTGTATCATTCACAAAAAGGCACATTAAAACCAGAAAACTGGTACGAAATACATTAATACATATTTAAAACTCAGGAGATGCTTGCAGTGTAATCTTCTTTTATTCGCTGCCTTACGTTTGTTTCATTTGCTCACATGTATTGGTTTCATATGCTGTTTTCCTTCTGTCATGTGTGTACCTTCCCATCTGCTTACCTATGTATGTGTGTGTGCGTGTGCTTGTGTGTGGGTGTGCGCACGTGTGTGTGTGTGCGGCTATGTATATATATATATATATATATATATATATATATATATATATATATATATATATGTGTGTGTGTGTGTGTGTGTGGATGTGTGTGTATGTGTGTGCGCGCGTGCGTGCGTGCGTGTGTGTGTGTCGGTCTCCCCGGCGAAGGGCTTAACGACCTTTCCTGTAATCCCGTATATCCACGCGAGGGACACATCTGCGCGAGGTTCGGCAGCGGGCACGTCGCGTTAATTACTAACGGGGTATGTGAGTCGGTCGCTCAGAAAGCAATGGAAAACTACTGAGCGTAATCTTGCCAAGAACATCAACAACAGCTGAATAATGATGGTGTTGACTGCAACGTTCTGTAAGGGATCCATCATGTGCCATGCCGGAAAGCGTAGGCGGGCATTATTCGCCACTTCACTTGATCACCAGAGTCGTGGATCAGCTCAGAGTTCCTGTCTCGACCATGCCATGTGGCCAAGCCATCCAGGTATTTTCCTCTTGGTCTGTTTCCTTCGATCTTGCCAGTTGTCACCAAGTTCTCCAATCCATTTCTTCTCATAACATGTCCAAACATTTATTTTGACTGTCTCCGTCTAATTTCTCTAATCAATTTACCATTTTCATTTGTTTCCTGTAGTACTTGGTCATTGGTTTTTCTGTCTGTCCGTGGTATTCTACTAGTTAGATTAAGCGGCAGACCTTTTAGCATAAACGTTATTCAAATATATGCTCCAACAGGAGAATCCAGTGAAGATAATGTAGAGGAGTTGTATAATGACAGAATCTGTTTTAAAGAAATGTAAAACTTCTGAAATAAACATCATAATAGGCGAGTTCAATGCAAAAGTAGGAAATCAAGGTGATGGATACACAGTAGGAAACCATGGTTTGGAGAGAGAAACGAAAGAGGTTACAGACTTGTATAATGGGCAAAAGAGCAGGAAATGATTGTAGGAAACACCTGGTTTAACAACACCCTAAAATAGAAGATTATGGACCATGGAAGAGTCCTGTAAAGGATATGCAACTTTAAAAAAAAAAACTAAACACACACCCACCCACCCACCCACCCACCCACCCACCCACACACACACACACAGGCGCGCGCGTGTGTGCTATTACTTCTAGTGCACTGGACTGATTTTTGCTTGTGGATTGGCTTTCCCTGTTTCCACTGTTCCTGGCCATCAAGTGAACCCATTCCGACTTCTATACAGATGACACTAGGCTATGAGACGCTAGGCTATGACACTTGGCGATGTCACTAGGCTATGAGGCTCTAGGCTATGAAACTCTAGGCCATGATATTAGGCTATGACACTAGGCTATGAGACGCTAGGCTATGACACTAGGCTATGAGACGCTAGGCTATGACACTAGGCTATGAGACTCTAGGCTATGATACTAGGCTATGAGACTCTAGGCTATGACACTAGGCTATGAGACTCTAGGCTATGATACTAGGCTATGAGACTCTAGGCTATGATACTAGGCTATGAGACTCTAGGCTATGACAATTGGTGATGTCACTAGGCTATGAAACTAGCTATGCGATTCTAGGCTATGACACTATGCTATGAGACTCTAAGCTATGATACTAGGCTATGAGACGCTAGGCTATGACAATTGGTGATGTCACTAGGCTATGAAACTAGGCTATGAGACTCTAGGCTATGACAATTGGTGATGTCACTAGGCTATGACACTAGGCTATGAGACTCTAGGCTATGATACTAGGCTATGAGACTCTAGGCTACAACACTAGGCTATGAGACTCGCTATGTGCTTTTATGGTTTTACTTTTCGCTCGCTTTGATCTTAAGCGTATTCCATACACGTGCTACTACTTCTGGTACGCTGGACTGATTGTTGCGTGTAGATTAGCTTTCCCTATTACCAGTGTTTGCCTCCATCAGGCGAACCTGTTCCGACTTCATAGGTACTTGTAATTTACGTCATCAGGTCAAGGACGAGAAGTCAACATTTTAGTCCAACTGACCGATGTAGGGATTGAACCCGCTATCTCGACATTAGCACGCCGGATGTTTAAGAACGAACGTTCTTATCCATTCTGCCATGCTGGCCTCCTGTTCTTTAGTGAATGGTAAACAATGCAGAGCCGCAATACACAACAACTCAGCCACTTCCATCTGGACTGCCTCAGGAAACCACTGAACATACAATGGAAAGATAAATGGCAGGTGTAGATATACCCTCGGTAGCTTCATGTGCGAATGCATGAAAGGCATTCGTATCATGCTGTGCAACAAGCAGCTGACGTAGATCGGTAATGTTACCCGCATACCAAAGCAGCAGCTACTGAAGACATTCATCCAGGTAGGAATGATTGAAGAATGTGATGAGCTAGCCAGGAGCGAAGAGGAAACATAACAACTGGTCTGAACGTCTCAATGAAAAATATATATTGTTTTTGACAATAAGAAGCGTGTTTCTGGGGAACACTGTCTGTACCAGTCTATCTGCTGGCACAGAGATATTTAATCAGTGATTAATCTAGCTCAATAAACAACATCATGTGTCACTACTCACAGAGCATGCGCAGAAAGATAAAGACAGGCATGCTTTGGGCGGAGTGGCAGGTTTCAATTCAACAATCAAAAACACGGAGCATCTGTTGGATGCTCCCCCCCCCCCCCCCAAGACATGCTGGTATGGTGGGAAACGAGGAGGCAGACGGATTGGCTGGGTCTGCACCGCTGGCTGGGACATTGATGTATAATTAGACTGATGTGGTCGGGATCCTTTGCAATCATGCGTATCGTGCAAAATAACGGGTAGATCATCGCGGCTTGGGGGTAATGGTGCTGCGGGGAGTGACCAAAGGATCTGGCCCATACTCAAAACTCCGATGAAAGGCCAGACGGACCAGTGGTAGACTACTGGGATCATTAGTATTTGGACTCCTCGTTGGCTGGTGCAAATGAGGACGGAACCTTGTGGGAATGTCCTGAGTGCTATGATGTCTGTTCTTGACACAACTCAACTCAATTTAACTTAGATACTCCAGATTTAGATAGCCCAGACTTAGATAACCAGACTTAGATAGCCCAGACTTATATATTCCAGACTCAGGTAGGACTATTTAGCCACTTGCAGACTTTCTTGTACCATTCTCTTAAGTAGCAATGGAAAAATTTACAAACAAACATTGCATTTGCGCCATTTGTCGGGCAACAAATGTGCGCATGTGTAGTTTTTGCTTCCTTTTTGTGCATTAATATGTAAACAAACATGTACAAATGTCAGAACAATGCAGTTACTAAACAATCATGACTTCTTCTTTTTTTTACTATTTTACGGTAGGGCAATTAATCTGATAACCGCTCCGGTAAAACAACAGCTGGTATCAAGCTAATCTCTATTATTATTTGACTTCTGGTATAATGCGATACTGCTGCAACGGTTCAAAGGCTCAAAGCGATAAGAATACAGAAATCCCCGGTCTTCGTTCCAAACTTTGGAATCAATCGGAGGAAATTCCAGACATTTGTCTTTTGGCGTCTGATAACTTAACGGTGGAAGAAGACAATTGATAAGCGGAGGATGGGCGTATGGTAAGAAAGCAATTTATCGTGAATGATAGTTGTGTATTATATTGGTAGTGGAAATGTACTAGTAATGTGTTCCCCATCGCCCTATACAGTTCAAGCAAATCAATCAAGTGCCATCACCATTAAGAAGGTTGGCTGCAATGGCTCTCAAACAAGCCTGTCTGTTTCTTTGATCACACATTATGACAGACTGAAGTTCGTTTCTCTCTTGATGTTATTCTCTCACTTGTATAGTTGCCTAGTTCTTTCTCGTCTGTCTTAGCCTTTTCTCTCCTGTATGGCTTTTATTGCATTGTTTTGTCTTTTAATGGACCACAATATGTATCCTATTTATGTTTTATTCCTTTCGTTACCTCTCTACTGATATCCAGTTTCTCTGTTTATTTTATATTTTGTTTCATGAAATAAAAACTGTTTGTCTATATATCAACATTTACATGGTCTTGGTTCTGTTCTCTAATTGCTTATTCATTGCTGGTACTTTTTCACCATATAATGTATATACGTACAGGACCCTTTTCCACGCGCTGGGAGTACTGTGTGTATTGTACTGGCCCTATATTTTCATATCCATTCTCTATATTTGCTCATTTATTTTCTACAATGAAATAAGAACTGTTCGTTAATCGAGATATATTTCTAGGGTCTGGGTTCTTTTTTTTCCAATTGTGTGTTCATTGTTCACACTTCTCCAACAGAATAAAGTAAGTAAGGACTCTTTTCAACTCGTTGATACTATTAGGTATACGATGTTAGGCGCATGTATGTATAGGGCAATAGATACTCGTGTGTGATATGGTCAATATCACATCGGCCACATTTACTTGCCAGGACATTTCTTTACCCGTTTTAGGTTGGACGACCTGGGTGCCCAGGTTGATTGAAAAAAAGCACATCGGTCTTTAAGCGGATTCGAACACATGAATATCGGGAAGTCTGGCAAGAGTACTAGCGACTATGCTGCCACGCATCAGCCGATCTATAAGGGTTAATAATATTTTGATGTTTAGATAGACCGCAGTATGAATTTTTGTAAAGATATGAAGAATGAAGCAGGTGTGCGCAAGAAAATTGAGTAAATTACGAAATAATGTAAACGGAAAGGGGGAAATGCCAACTTTACAAGTGCAGGATAGAGAATAATAGAGTTGACGTTGCGGATATAAAACCATATCAGCAAAGAAGAATCCCGTATACCGCGTTCGAAATAAGCTGTGGGTGATTTGGAAGCAGGCCGCCTTAAGCTGGTTTTCATACAATGGTATGAGTTTCGGTCGTTCGGAAAGCATTGGCAAACTACTGAACGCAAACTTGTCATGAAATCACAAACAGCCAAACAATATTGGTTGACTCCAACGTCCTGTAAATCAACTAAGCTGTGTATCTACTTGTCTGTCTATTTATCTGCCAGACTCTCTGATTGTTTATCTTGCTAGTATCTGTCTATCTATGTGTCTATCAGTATGTCTACATTACCTGTTTGTTTGTATGTTTGTCTTTATGTTTGCTCTCTCTGTGTCTGTGTCATCTGCTTATCTACTTTCTCTGGTCGCCTGTCGATAGATGCTTTGGCTGAAAACTCCACTGGGGAGAAACGAGAGAAGCAGACGCGCAAGAGGATGACTCATGTATGGATGTCGTCAAGCGATAGATTGGAAGTACAATGTTAGACAGTACAATGTTTACAGGTGACAGAGTACTGGAGATCTACTGCAACCAACCTTGATGTGAAAATTACAATTAACCTGATCTGGGCTGTAAGTCTGACTGTCTATGGACAAGTCAGTGTATGTATGTACCACTTCACTGGGAAAGAGAAGATGCCTTTAGATGAACTAATCTCTTGAAACAGTCACTACACCATCAGAAATCGTTTTTTTTTTTTTTTTTAATTTTTAAAAATGTAGTTGTGTAAACATACTTGTAATTTTGTCTTTCTGTGCTGACAAAGGCTTTCTATCTGCACCGTTCATTTTGTCTCGTGTGTTTGTGTTCTTGTAACGCTGGGAAATTCTACTGTTCCGTTTTAATTGATTTACTCATTCACCACACTAGAGCCCACAACAGCTCCTATGTTATTACTGTTAATCATAGTACTTCATTGAGTTGTTGCTAAAAATGTCCAAATGTTATGATGCTCTCCCTCAGATTACTAGAGCTTCAGCCGTACCCCAGAACTGGATGTTCCCTGTCTGTATGTTGTGTTGGTAGGCAGTTAACGCCTGGAATACGAAGATTGGCGTCAGATGTAAGGAAGGCCATCGTATGTCCTATCAACCGCGTTAGATGTAAGGAAGGCCATCGTATGTCCTATCAACCGCGTTAGATGTAAGGAAGGCCATCTAATGCCCTATCAACCACGTCATATGTAAGGAAGGCCATCTTATGCCCCATCAACCGTGTCATATGTAAGGAAGGCCATCTATGCCCTTTCAACCGTGTCATATGTAAGGAAGGCCATCTATGCCCTTTCAACCGCGTTAGATGTAAGGAAGGCCATCTTATGCCCCATCAACCGTGTCATATGTAAGGAAGGCCATCTTATGCCCCATCAACCGTGTCATATGTAAGGAAGGCCATCTTATGCCCCATCAACCGTGTCAGATGTAAGGAAGGCCATCTTATGCCCCACCACCATGTCAGATGTAAGGAAGGCCATCTTATGTTCTATCAACCACGTCAGATGTAAGGAAGGCCATCTTCTGTTCTATCAACCACGTCAGATTTAAGGAAGGTCATCTTCTGTTCTATCAACCACGTCAGATGTAAGGAAGGCCATCTTATGCCATATCAACATCGTCGGATGTAAGGAAGGCCAAAGTATGCCCTATCAAACGCTTCAGATGTAAGGAAGGCCATCTTCTGTTTTATCAACCACGTCATATGTAAGGAAGGCCACCTAATGCCCTATCAACAGCGTTAAATGAAAGGAATGCCATCTTCTACCCTATCAACCGCGACCGATAATAGAACGACAATTCCATCATCCACTTCCGATGAGAAGCGGGGATTTGGTCCCACATAGATAACTGATACGGGAGTTCCATTTTGAAGTCGATTTTAATGTGCATGTTGCTTATCTGTCCGCCTGTCTTGAGTGTATGTCTGCCCATTCGTCGGGGGATTTGTATGATAGTACGGACGCACATACGCACACAGGAAGGTGGGTAGGTTTTGTGTCTGTCTGCCTGCCTGCCTGCCTGCCTGCCTGTCTGTCTGTCTGTCTGAACATATGTATGTGTGTATTTATACATATGTGTATGTAAGCATGTATTAAGCAGGTACTACCTGGTTTCTGTTAGCGCCGAACGTTGGGCGGCGCTTACCAAACCCGACACCCCACATTGTGCCAACGGCTTCGGGCGGAAGAGCGCAATTGGGAGGGTACAAGCCTTACCCTGGTGCGAGGAAATGCAAGCTAAAGACAAAATTGTCATGGCAGGGCAGACCAGGCCCTAAGCCTTGGTTGGCGACTGGTCTAGGATCGAAGCTCCGACAGGCGGACAGTTAGAGCATTGCTTTGCTGATCCGGCAGCTTCTGCAGCTTGTCTTGTTCCAGATGTAGGGGTGTTACCTTTCCTCTGGAGTGAACTAGGCAGGCCGAGAGAGGGATCATGCTGCATGGGCAACACATGATCTCTATATTTTAGCCCAGGCTTTGTGCTATGGAGAGGCAATAACTCCATCCCTGGTCTTAACTGGTCTCGGAATCAAAGCGAGAGGCAACTGTTACGGGTTATAAGTCCTTGTCAGTTGGCGTAGACATGGGGCGCCACGCGTTGCCTCTGACGGTGGGAGACACCTATAGGTGTCACTGATCAGCTACCGCCCGCCTCAAGCTGGGCAGCCCCCAGCCAATTGGGTGCTGATCCGCCACAGCCTGCCTGCTTCAATGGGTGCTTGGGGCTAGGACAAAATCTGGATCGCAGGCTGTAAAACCAATGCACCAGGTACAAACAAAAATATAAATAGAAACCTCAAGCTACGGCTTGCAACCTGGAACGTGAGAACCATGTGTCCAGGATTTTCCACTGGCTTGACCAATATTGACGATGTGAGAAAAACGGCTGTGATTGATGCCGAACTCAATCGTCTTAACATTGATATTGCTGGCCTGCAGGAGACTCGCCTCGCTGAGGAAGGGTCACTCAGGGAAAACAACTACACCTTTTTCTGGAAGGGTAAAGGGCAGGCAGAAAAAAGGCAACACGGTGTGGGCTTTGCAGTGAAGAATTCGCTACTGGGAATGATTGAAATTCCAGCAGGAGGAAATGAAAGACTATTATCCCTGCGCTTGGCAACCTCTTGTGGGTTTGCCACCATTATTACTGCATATGCACCGACACTCGATTCCTCTGATGATGTGAAGGATTTGTTCTATGAGGAGTTAGACTCTGTGATCAAGGCAGTTCCAAAATCCGACTACATTTATATGCTCGGTGATTTCAATGCTCGTGTGGGCAAGGACTCGAGTTCATGGCCAGTGTGCCTTGGAAAATACAACATCGGTCGCATGAATGAAAATGGGCAAAGGCTGCTGGAGCATTGCACCAGTAATGACCTATGTATTACAAACTCTTTTTTTAAAACAAAAGAGATGCATAAGGTCACATGGAAACATCCAAGATCCGGCCATTGGCACCAGCTGGACTTCATCATCACACGGAGACAACATCTGAACCATATATCATTGACTCGTAGTTACCACAGTGCTGACTGTGATACGGATCATTCTTTGGTTGTTGCAAGGGTTAGACTGAGACCAAAGAGAATCTACACAGCTAAACACAAATCTAGCCCCAGGATTAATATTATTAACACTCATGATCCTGAAAAGTGCTTTCAGTTTCAACAGCAACTTGAAGACGCTTTCACTGATACACCAGAAAATTGTACAGTAAATGATAAATGGAATAAACTTAAGGAAACTCTTTGTAAAACTGCCTTAAAGGTTTACGGCACTGTGGATCATAAGAGGCAGGACTGGTTTGCGGCCAACAGCGAGACTCTGCAGCCCTTGATTGATAAGAAGAAGAAAGCTCTCTTAAGAAACAAGGAAAGACCAACGCGTAACACTCTGAGTGAGCTAAGGCAAGCTAGGAAGGATGTGCAAAAGGCTGCCAGGCAGTGTGCAAATGATTATTGGATCAAGTTATGTGAGTCCATTCAAATCGCAAGTGATAAGGGAGACATAAGAAGCATGTATGAAGGAATAAAGAAAGCCTGTGGTCCAGTGATCAAAAGAAATGCACCATTGAAAACCTTGACTGGAGAAGTCATCACTGATAAGAAACAGCAGATGGACAGATGGGTAGAGCACTATTTGGAGCTTTACTCAAGTGAGACCAAACTAGCGGATAATGCCCTCAACGCCATAGAGGCTCTACCAACTCTTGACCACCTGGACACACTTCCCACCATAACAGAAGTTAAGTGTGCTATAAATGAACTTGCATCTGGCAAGGCTCCAGGTAAGGATGGGATTCCAATAGAGGTTATCAGGAGTGGGCAAGACACACTCACTATACAGATCCACCAGCTAATAGAGCTATGCTGGCGTGAAGGACAAGTCCCACAGGATTTCAAAGATTCAAGCATCATAACACTGTACAAGAACAAGGGCGATCGGAGCGACTGCAACAACTATAGGGGTATCTCACTTCTGTGTATTGTTGGAAAAGTATTTGCCAGAATTGTTCTGCGCAGACTTCAAGTCCTAGGAGATCAAGTCTACCCCGAATCACAGTGTGGCTTTCGACAGAACCGGTCTACCACTGATATGAAATTCTCATTGCGACAAATGCAAGAAAAATGCCGTGAACAGAATCAACCACTGTTTATTGCCTTCATCGACCTCACAAAGGCATTTGATTTGGTCAGTCGTGAGGGTCTGTTCAAGGCACTAAAGAAGATTGGCTGCCCACCAACTCTTCTGTCCATTGTGGAATCGTTCCACACAGGCATGAAGGGTATAATCAAGTTTGATGGTGCAACTTCTGAAGAATTTGAAATCAAGAGTGGAGTTAAGCAAGGTTGTGTACTAGCTCCCACCCTCTTTGGAATATACTTTTCACTTCTACTGAAATATGCATTTCGTGATCAGGATGGTGGTATATACATTCACTCACGCTCAGATGGCGGCCTCTACAATGCTCAGAGATTGAAGGCTAAGACCAAAATTAGGAGGGTACTGATCAGAGAGTTGCTTTTTGCAGATGATGCTGCAGTTACGACCCACTCTGAGGAAGAATTGCAATGTCTACTATCTGCATTCTCCAATGCTTGTTCTGAATTTGGTTTAACAATTAGCAAAAAGAAGACACAGATTATGTCACAGGGTGCACATGGAGTACCAGCAATCTTTATTGACGACGCCGAACTAGAGATAGTAGACCATTTTACATATCTAGGATCAGTGGTAAATAGCAAATTATCCCTAGATCAGGAAATCAACATCCGGATTGTTAAGGCAGCAACAACAATGAACAGGTTAAGAAAAAGAGTCTGGGAGAACAGGAAGCTTACTGCCAAAACAAAAGTCCTTGTCTATCAAGCCTGTGTCCTTAGTACTCTTCTCTATGGCAGTGAAACCTGGACAACTTACTCACACCAAGAGAACAATTTAAACAGCTTTCATATGCGGTGTCTGCGAAGAATTCTTGGTATTAAGTGGCAAGACAAAATCACAAATACTGAAGTATTGGAAAGATCAGGTTGTGTGACAGTTTATTCCATGCTCAGTCTTCGTAGACTTAGATGGATAGGACATCTTAGGAGGATGGATGATGGTAGAATACCAAAGGATATCTTTTTTGGTGAATTACAGATGGGTAAGAGATCTCAGGGTCGGCCTCTACTACGATACAAAGATGTGTGTAAGCGGGATATGATTGATACAGGCATTGATAATGCACATTGGGAGCAAGTCGCCGCTGAACGTGTTGCATGGAGGGCAAATATCAGAAATGGAATAAAGTCAAAGGAGAAAATTATTGCAGAAAAGTCACACACCAAGCGTTTGAGACGTAAGATGGTGCATGATGGTGGAAATGACCACGTGTTCACATGCACCCACTGTGAACGGACATTTACAGCGCAAATTGGCCTTATCAGTCACACTCGCTACCGCCATAGTTAAAAGTTATGATGCCTTTTTAAAGCACAAACTATCGTCTGTCAAGACGGCAAGGTGCCAATGATTGGTGATTATCCGGGGGGGGGGGGGGGGGGGGTAATGCCATACACTGCCTATAGTACCGCATTTATTGGGCTTTAAACAAAATAGAGGTATGATAACCTCTCCATAGCACACAGCCTGGGCTGGATTGTAAAGACCATGTGTTGCCCATGCAGCTTGATCCCTCTCTCAAAATGCTCCAAGTTACATATGGCCATTGTTAAAATATAACGCAAAACATAGCGAACGGCTAAATATACTTCATGTCCCTAAAACTAGGATATACTTATATAAAACAAGCTTAGCATACTCTGCCACTCAGTTGTGGAACAATCTTCCACAAGAAATCAAAGACACCAGCAATCATTATGCATACAGTCGCAACTTGTTTGACCACTACCTCAGTACAGACTACATGCCCCCCTAACAATAATAATGGTAAATTATCTCAAACGACAACTAGTTAATAAACATTCGCATATGTATGGCACGTTACATCTTCCTTAGGTATTTATCATGTCCACGGTAAACATTGCCTCAGTGAGTCAAGTATTATTGATTATTTTTCATGCGCACTAATGCTTATTGCTCTTTTGTTGTCTAAGATTAGCTTCATAAGTCATGTTGAAGGAAATAATGTATGAGAGGAATTAGAGAAGAAGGGCAGAATGTCAGACGGGCCAGGGTGCCCAATTCTTAACCCTTTGAAAATAAAGATTGTTCGTTCGTTCGTTCTCGGCCTGCCTAGTTTACTCCAGAGGAAACGTAACACCAAAACGTTTGTAACAAGACAAACTGCCGGATCAGCAAAGCATTAATCTATCTGTCCACCTGTCGGAGCTTTGATCCTAGACCAGTTGCTGACCAATTCTTAGGGCCTTGTCTGCCCTACCATGACATTTAGTCTTTACGTTGCATTTCCTTGGATCAGGATAAGGCTTGTACACTCGTAATTGCGGTCCTCCGTTCGAAGCCGTTGGCACAATGCGGGATGTGAGCGCCGCCCAACATTCAGCTATAACAGAAAGCAGGTATTACCGTCTACTGCCATACAACAGCTCAGCTATATCTGACTAAGACCTGACTCACAGTTTAGAGACATCTGTTGTGAAATTACAGGCACCCCCTGTGAATATTACAAACACCCATTTTGAATAACACAGATACCATTGTGGACTTCACAAGTTCCCATTCTGATCATTACAGACACCCGTTGTGAACAGTACAGACACCCATTGTGTGTATTACAGACACCCATTGTGAATATTCATGAGCATTACAGACACAACGGAAGAAAATCCTAACAGAACTCTTTCCCTGCACTGTGGCACCAGCCATCTAGAAAACCATCCATTCCTGCAGACATGAAAGTATTAAATTTATTTCATTTCTCAAACATATACAGACACACTTTCTGTAGCCATTCACTTTATAAAATAAACGAACATACATTTTCAAGATTACACTGCCTTCTCTCCAGCCTCATCTTCTAAATAGAAAATTGATTTTTAGTCCCTGAGGCACAGTTTAGCTTCCAAGGAATTCGTCCTTCATCTATACACAAATTTGTTCAGAGAATCCCCAGTGCCTTTGTAAAGGTTTTGGGACTTTTGTAATATTTAAAGTGATCTTTGTACTACACATTCCTAAGCTGTCCATTACTCGCTGGTATGTTTCGTTTTACCGTTTATAATACTCAAAATAGCAATATAGTTTTTATAGGCATTGCTTTCACTCGGTAAGAGGAGAAAAACACTTGGGAATCACGACTCAAGTTGGTTAGTTGTTTGGTTGGCTGATTTGTCTGCTTGGTTGATTGGTTTGAAGGCTGGTTGGTTGGTTGGTTGGTTGGTTGGTTGATCGACTTGCCAATTGGTTGGTTCAGTTGATTCGTTTGGTCGTTTGGTTGGTTGGTTGGTCGGTTGGTTGGTTGCACGGTTGGATAACTGGATGAGTGGGCGGTTGATTATTTGGTTGACATGCCAGTTGGTTGGGTGGGTGGTTGGTTCATTTGATTCAGTTGGTCGTTTTGTTGGTTGGTTGGTGGGTGGGTTGGTTGGTTGGTTGTTTGAATGGTTGGTAGGTTGGTTGGTTGGTTGGTTGGTTGGTTGGTTGGTTGGTTGATTGGTTGGTTGGTTGGTTGGTTGGTTAGTTGGGTGTTAGAAGACTTCTGGAAGACTGAGTCAGAACTCTTGAGTTCGGTGCGGCGACTTTCACGTCATCTCATCACCAAAAAGGGCTTACATCTCTCGGAGTAGATCTGGTGTAGAGACTTTCCTTCAGACACGGCACCGACTTACCATCTCCTCAAGGACTGTCGCAGAGCTCATCTTTCTCTCTCCAATCAAATCAACCAGCAGCATGTGAAATATCAGAGCTTGAGCTTCACATCTGCGGTAAGGTAGCGCGAACTTTGAGAAGTTGGCAAGGCTGGAAGCCAAGTCTAGGGATAGGTCTCACCACGCAGAGGTGATTCAAAATCTTGACCAGTTTGGTCCTGGTCGATCTTCACGAGCAAGAAGCAATGGACAATAGGTGTAGAAAAGATGGTCATGCGTGACCGAGAACGAGAGTTGAAGACCCGAGGTATACAAAAGTAAGTAGACAACAAAGGTACTGCGACAGACCATATACAGGAGAAACGGGTGGTGTCCGGATAGGATCGATATTCGATGAATTGCTCCTTGGAAGAAACGCAGAAATATAAGAAGCGGGAACTATCCTCGGAGAACACAGAGTTGTAGAAGTGTGCGAAACTACCAAGAAATTACAAGAAAGTAAGGAAGTTGGAAGAAGCATAAAAAAGGAAACGAAGACAACACATGCGGATAAACCAGCAGCAAGATTCCGCAAACACGGGGTGAAAGAAATCAACATAAAGGCCAAAAATATAACAAGTCAACATAAAGACAGCTGAACCGGGCCTGAACATTTCTTTTTCAAAGATGTGATTGAATTAGGCTGGACTGGTCCTGATCTGGCCACCTGGCAACTCTATCCACGTGATTGAAAACATTCTTATGCACTGAGAAACTTCCTTCTGACCAATCGACATCTTAATCTTTAAGCAATTCAATCCACGAAAGCCGTGGTGCTGTAGTGCCTAAACTCCTGTTTGCAGACCCAGTGGTCACGCGTTCGATCCGTTTCAGGGCGAGGGTCTCCATGGCATAGTGGCGACGCTGCTTGCTTCGATTCAGATCTTCATCATGTCGTTCGGTTCACGTGTGCAATTTTCTCGGAGACTCCTGGAGCTATGGAGTTCGTGATTTGTGTGACGCTTTCAGCACGCATCCCCTCTTTCTTCATTTCTTCTTTTTCTCTTTTGTTTTCTTCTTCTTCTTCTTCTTCTTCTTCTTCTTCTTTTTCTTCTTCTTCTTCGTACATCTTCAGATGTCAGTATGAATAAATACAGTCAGCTTGAGATCGTTGACAATCCCTTACTCTTCAACTGGAGTGGGTCTAAGGGAAAAACTGCACTCCTGCAACAAACGTTTAGCTGTCATTTTACCGGTTCTATTGTTACATTCGCCGGTCTCTCTGGCTGTGGGGTTACAACACTTTCTCTCTGTAATCCCGTTTATCACGCAGAGTCTCGCAGCGGAGCGAGAACTGAGGTGGTTCGACCCCCGCTCGTGACTTGCGGATACTGAGCCGGCCGCTCAGAAAGCAATGGCAAACTACTGAGCGTAATCTTGCCAAGAGATCAACAGACAGCTGAAAGATGCTGCTGTTGACAGCTAAGTCCTGTAAAAGGATACGCAAAACATTTTTTTTACATTGTTACATTCATCTGTGTATAACAGGGGTCACCAAACTACGGCCCGCGACGTCATTTCATCCGGCCCGCTGACGGTACTCGAACTTGCTTGATATAACGTATGAAACACGACACGTTGTGATACAATTTAAATGTAAATATTATGTTTAGAATAATAGGAGATCTTCACACGTGCGGAGACCTCCTGGCTGCTCTAGGCTGTTTATTTATGCCCTATTTATATATTTTTCAAACCTTATATGAGATATATTCTATTACCAAATGAAGCCGCCTGCCGCGGCTCTACAAGAGTATGGAGTAGCATATCCCATGATACCCTGGTAAAAAATGCATAGGATGCTGGGTTGTTATGTTGGCGTGCCTGTAAGAGCCCAGTCACGTCATGTTCCCGCCTCTTTGGCTTGAGAACAACTGAGGCCGAAGAGATGCTGATGTCTAACTTTCAGCAGAGGGTTTGAACTCATCCCTCTGAGCCACTACCAAGCAGATGGGCGAACGTGCCCCAGGCACGGCTGAGCGTGACCACTGTTTTTCTAGACCGCAGCAGAGAGGGCAGACAGGTTCTGTGAAGATCCAAAAGATCCAAGAGGATCTTGGTTGTGGATTGACTATTATCTGCAGAGGGGTGAGTTTTGAATGAACCTTCATAGGTTAAATAGGAATATAGGAATAGAATAGCTATGTTTGTACCCGAGAACAATAATGGAGGGGTATATGCCTGAGAAGAGAGGAAGAGGAAGGCCAAAGAGAAGATGGGTGCAGCATTTGGCGGGTGATCTCCAGATGGGTGTATCTGAAGCGGGACATCTTGTTTATGATCGAGAGGTTTTCCGGAAGGTTGTTATGGGAGCGAGGTTCTGCAAAGGACATGCAACTGAATGAATGACGTTTGTTCCATCTTGTTGTCTGATAATTGCTTGTGTTGTGTATCAGACTACAGTTACAGTGTTGTGATGGAAGATCACTGGTACTGTGAAAGATGATCATGCATATGTTTATTCATGGGGATGCCTATTTTGTTATTACATCCAATCATGAATTTTATTCATTTGTGCTCTAAATCTTTTCTTTTCTTGTTAGCCGTAGAAATAGAATGAGATTCTCTCTGTCTTCTTATTCATCTCTTCTTCTACGGCCCATGGGCAGTCGGCGTTGTGCTATTATCTCTATCATCTCTGTGCGGTTACACAAAGGTACCTATAAACTGTATATGTACCTTTGATGAGCCGTAGCTTCACCAGTGACCCCTAGTCCTCTGCTTTTCTTCTGTTTCAATAGGATTTTGATTATATTTCTAATTTAATGTCTTTTTTCATTTTCAGATCCCGTGTACTTCACCCTTAATTATGGCTACTAGGAAAACAAAAGTGAACGCCGAGTGTCGATTTTTCAATGAAGAATGGGGAGTAAAGTACTTCTTTGTGGAAACAAAGGACCAGAAAACCAATTGCGTAATTTGCAGCGAAAGTGTTGCCGTTTGAAAGAGTGCAATCTTCGGCTACACTACGAAACAAAACATCTATCAATATTTTAAAAGTTTTCTGGAAAGTTACGCTCTGGGAAATATGAGTCCATTAAACGTGGTTTTTAAACACAAAGAAATCTTCTTCACGAGAAAATTTGCTGAAAATAAATCTGTCACTCGTACAAGTTACAAAACAATGCATAAGATTGCAGAACGAGGGCAGCTGTTTACTGATGACAACTTCATCAAAGAGTATATGATAGAAGCAGCAAATGACTTGTGTCCTGAGAAAGCCGATTTGTTTGGAACTATCAGCCTTTCGGCAAGTTCAGTTGTGCGGAGAACAGAAGAACTTGGAGAGAAAATATTGCTACAGATACGCGAGAAAGCTAGGATCTTGTTGTGGTATTCTCTGGCGCTGGATGAGTCTACTGACCTCTAGAGTACGTCACAACTTCTCGTGTTCATTCGTGGTGTCAATTTGGACTTTCAGATAACGGAAGAGTTGGCTCCGTTTGCAGCATACATGGAACAACAACTGGGAAAGACATTTTCGTGGAAGTGCAAACAATTTTGCAAGACTATAACCTTTAGCGGAATCAGCTTCGAAGTGTTACAGTTGATGGAGGAAAAAAAACATGGATGGAGTGAGGAAGGGTCTGGTGGGGCAGATCAGGACTCAGTTGGAAGATTTACAAATTCCGGGCGCTCTGTTCATACACTGCATCATACATCAGCAAGTAGTCTGTGGGAAGACTTAGATATTTATTGTGTACTGAAACCAGTCGTTTCTGCTGTGAACTTCATTCGGGAACATGCACTCAATCACCGTCAGTTCCAGGCTTTTCTTGAATAAATTGATTCTGAATTGTGTGACTTGCCTTATCACACATCAATGAGGAGGCTCAGCTGCGGTAAAGACCTGCTTCGTTTTTACAAGCTCCGAAACGAAATAGATGTTTTCCGCACTGAAAAAGATTCACCATTTTTGTTTCCCTCCTATCAACAAGAAGCTGTGTTCAAGTTTATGTTATTTTGTGTGCTTTATTTCGCTCTTTATCTGCTTGTGTTGGCCTGTCCTTGACAAAGGTTCTAGAACCGAAACGTCGGCAGTGTTTTGTTGTCCTATAATACTTATTGTTTTATTTTAATACTTCAGTATTATATATTTTTTTATTGTTTCTCATTTTTGATAAGTCACACTTTGTTTTCACCTTTGTATGGAGATTTTGTAAGGTATGTATATCGTGTCCGTATTTTGTATGTCTGTTCGTTTCGCAGGAGCTAAATATACTTAATTGTTTGCATTTCATATCTTTTTTTAACGTCGCCTTCTTTGATAACTTTGTTTAGTAAATAAATTTGTTGGTTGTCTTTTGTGTGTGTGCGTGCGTGCGTGCGTGCGTGCATGCGTGCGTGCGTGCGTGCATGCGTGCGTGCGTGCGTGCGTGCGTGCGTGCGTGTGTGTGTGTGTGTGTGTGTGTGTGTGTGTGTGTGTGCATTGCACGCCCTTCCCATGATTAACTTAGTTTTTCGTCTTTTTCCCCAGAGCTTTCGTTCTAGCTTGCAAGTGTTGTTAAAGTTAGCTGTATATCCTTTACAGGACGTTTGCAGTCAACACCAGCATTGTTTGCTGTTGTTGATGTCTTGGCAAGTTTACGTTCAGTAGTTTACTTTCTGAACGACCGGCACCCATAACATAGCACAAAAACAAGCGCAACGTTGTCTGCTGCCAAATCGCGCGCAGATGTGTTTCGAACGAGGGTATACGGGAATACGAACCACGTCCGTAAGACCTTCACCACGGAGACCGGGGCTAGTATTGTACAGAATGACTATCCGGCCCGCGCTCGTCATTTTCTCTGCTAATCCGGCCCGCCGTGAAAAAAGTTTGGTGACCCCTGGTGTATAACATCTTTAATGTATTAAACGTGTGGTGTTTCGACCTGTTGTGACTTGTGCGGAGTCTGAAGTTTGATACTGAATGGAGTTGGTAATATGCATCATCTTTCTGGTAAGCACTTGGTTCTGTCATTGCTTCTCATCAATGTAAGTATATAGTGATTTATAATAGCTGCTTATATATCTAAGTAAATAAGTAATCGTCTCAGAATGTGTGTTAACGTGTTAGTTAACAATATAAACAATTATACGCATACTTGGCCGGCTTCGTGGCTTAGAGGTTAGCGACTTTTCTCCGTAATCTCGTATACTCTCATAGGTAACGTGATGACGGTGAGAATCAGCAGTGGTTCGAATTGCATCGGTAACTTACGGGGTATGTGAGCCGGCCGCTCAGAAAGCAATGGCAAACTACTGAGCGTAATCTTGCCAAGAAATCAACATACAGCTGAAAGATGCTGGTGTTGACAGCGATGTCCTGTAAAGGATATGCACACACACACACAAAAATACGCATACTTGCGTTTTCAGTGTATTCTTTAAAAAGCCATGAGCGTTTAGTAATGTGACTTTATTGGAATCATACACGCGGATCCAACGAAAGACATGCCCGCCCACAAGGATACATGCAAGTAACTATTATATTTATATTTTCTTGTAGTGTTTTTCATGAAGGTGTGTCGGTTTCTGATAGGTTTTTTTTCCATTGCTTTAGCCACAACGTCCATCATGTTACTTGTGATGGTGTTATGGAGAAAGGCTTACTGAACATTTCTAGCTATTTTTGTGTGATTTAGTCACTGTATTATCAATGTGTGGACTACTACTGCAAATATTGTTTCACACACGTTAATACACTAGTTTACAAATATTTGATATCTAAATGGCTTGACCAAAAGACGTATTCGGTACAAGATCGTAGACTCTCGTGGTTGTGTTAAACGGCGAATAATAATAACCTGCGCCTATCAGGACGGCATATAAAGATTATAATACCACAACACCTTACTTATGTTCGCAAATACGCGATATTAGTTACCATACAACTGTGCGCTTAAACGTAAATAGACCATTTTGTATGGCGCAAATTATACTAAACAGTACTTATAAACACATATATATGTTTCTACAATACTTATTAACATAAATACATAAGTATTTAATGACACTTATGAACATAAATACATAAAACTGTACATTCTAACGTATGTAATTTGTGAATGCACCGGTTTATACCCAAGAAGGCGAGTTACTATCGCAAGGTGCTTATAAAAGTAAACGCTTCTATTTGTAGATAAGGGTGCGAGATATTTCAAAATACAACTTGAAGAGCCACTACATATTTAACCCGATTAGGTAGCTAATTCTTGTGTCTTACAGCGTGTGAAAGGTTTATGTTGACACTCACTGTAGGTAGGGGTGGGTGGGAGGTCTCGACATCTACATCATTAAAGCTTATAATTATTAATGGCGGCGTCGGTGGTGCAGCGGCGGCGAGGGCGGTGATGGCGGCAATGGCGGCGGCAGCGACAGTAGTTGCTGACGTTGATGTTGTTGTTGATGTAGCTGCAGTAGTTGAGGTGGATGTGGTGGTTCTGATAGTAACAGTGGTAGTGGTGGTGTGATAGTAGTAGTAGTTATTGTTATAGTGGATAAAGTACTGTTGTCAAATTTGTTTGTTTGTTTGTTTGTTTGGTTGGTTGGTTGGTTGGGTGGGTGGGTGGGTGGGTGGTTGGTTGGTTGGTTGGTTGGTTGGTTGGTTGGTTGGTTGGTTGGTTGGTTGGTTGGTTGGTTGGTTGGGTGGTTGGTTGGCTGGTTGATTTGTTTTGTTTATATTTTTTTTGTTCTGGACACATAATGTTTGCTGCATCTAGCAAACATTCCTTGATGAACTCGCCATCAGAAAATGGCTTGTTCTGTTTTACAATTCTGTATGACAGCCAAAGACTAGCTTCTGTTGCAGCACCTTGAATTGACGACTGTTTAGTGAAAACAGTTTTGCTGTTTCTCCAATTTTTTCACCAACTTCAGGCATTTCCTTTCCCTCTATTCAGTTGTTAAATTGTATCCGAAATCGGAATGTTTTGTTTGATATTGTTTTTTTTAATTCTACTCCTTGAAGATAGCCACTTATTCACGACACAAGCAAACTGATTTTCTACCAACTTTTATAAAACAGTACTTGGTTGTCCGTTAATCATTAAAAACACGGCATTCATCTTCAATCTTACGTTTTTAGTGACATTTATTGTTTTAATAAAATGCCAACAGTTAGAATTTTACAAAACTTTAAAAAGGAAATGAAACACAACCTACTTCCGGCTGTGTGTGAAAATAAAATATTCGGAAAACAAGGAGTAAACTAAGAATAAATTTCAGAAATATATCAAGACTACTACAACAAATAAATTAATTTGAACATTGTAAATGTGGAAATCATTTATAACAGCAAAAAACTTTGACATTTTATATTTTCTTGCAACATAAATCATTTTATTCGCCGGAGAAATATCTGTTTTTCTTAAGATCATCCTTATTAACTTTTTACATGTCGATAAATATTTCTCGATATTAAAATCGATACATTCGCAATTTAGAATTACATTACGAAAGTCAAGGATTTTTTTTTTAAAGAAAATTAGAATGAAATGTTATCAAAAATGTTAAAACAATCGTAACGGTGCATGGAATTGTGTAAAATTCAACACAATAACTTAAAAACGAAGTAAATATTTTTATTTCTAAATACCCTCGAGGGTCGCATAATATCAGTTGCCGGGCCGCATGAGGCCCGCAGGCCGTAGTTTGCCCACCCCTGATCTAGTGAAGTGGCGAGTCATGACAGCCCACGCTCACCGGCATGGCACATGATGGATGATAGATGGAGTCTGGACACTAGGGTCAGAACGCGAGCCAGTCTCCAGGTGTTATTCAAGACTGGTTCAATCTTCTCATCCCTGTTTCCGTGGCTCTGCCCTGGGTCGTTTCAGGTCGACTTCCTTCTAGTGTATATATTCAGTTTACAGCGCAGTCTAATTAGCAAATACCCACCTTTTAAGCTCAGACAGGTTCAGATAAAATCAAATAATTAAACGGTTAACGAGTTTCTGGGTTGTTGAATCTAAACTGCCACAACTAACCAGCGAAAATCAGTGAAAGGAAAAGTTTTGGCGAAACGAAATCGGCGTTTGTTTTTTTTTTTTTTAAACATCAGACATGTAATATTCTATTTATGCCAAATGCCACTGAAGTGTCAATCCTTTCGTTTAATTTTTTAAGTCAGGTCTGATTATTTCGACACTGTTACAAACAGAAAAAAAAATTTTTTAAATACCCAGAAAACAGCTTTATCTAAGTATTTGTTTTCCAGAGATAAGTTCTTCTTCGCTCATCTTTCAATGGTAGTATGTTTGCACCTAGTTATTTGCCTCATAGGTCAGTGGGTCCGACTTAAGCAGGTATTTTTTTTTTTTTTTTTGGTAGGGTTGCCAGGTTGTGTAATAGTGAAGCCAGGGCATTTCTTGGAATGATATAGAGTGTGTATTTGTAATGACTGTGCAGTGTTTGAAAATATTGCCGTTTCAAGTTTTGTATTTACCTATTATGTTGCATGAACTATACACAGTGTGAATACAAAACTTGGACCGGCAATATTTTCAAATACTGCACAGTCGTTAAAAATACACCCTATACATATATGTGTGGGCTCTTATAGAGGTCTGCGTGGCCGAGAGATTCAACCAGCTCGAGATTAAACGTTCTGTGCGCTTGCGGTGAACTTGTGGCTTCGTTCCACACACCGGTCGGTTGGATTTAAGCGTTGACTTCTCGTTCAGAAAGCAATGGCTAACAACTTGAAGCAAACATTCCCTAGAAAACCAACGTAGGGTTGACTGCAACATCCTGCAAAGAACATGCAACATTTAAAACAAAAAAACAAATAGTAATTCATTCAGTAGCATGTCATTTGCAGAACCCCGATTCCATCGCTCCACTGTCACTAGTTCACAAAATAGCTGTCCATGCTTTCTGAAGTGCTTGCAGAATACAACTTTATACATTGTGTTTTGCTCGTCCTATGTTGCCTGTCATGTCTGCTGCTCATAGGAAATGTAACGGCTCCCTCCTTAATCTCCCCCCCCCTTTCCTCTCCCTTTCCTCTCCCTTTCCTCTCCTTTTTCTTCCGAGTTATAAACAGCCAGGCTTGGAATTCATGAATTCACTCTGCACATTTCGTCTCTCTCTCTCTCTCTCTCTCTCTCTCTCTCTCTCTCTCTCTCTCTCTCTCTCTTTCTCTCTCTCTCCTCTCTCTCTCTCTCCTCTCTCTCTCGCTCTCGCTCTTTCTCTCTTTCTCTCTCTCTCTCCTCTCTCTCTCTCTTCTCTCTCTCTCTCTCTCTCTCTCTCTCTCTCTCTCTCTCTCTCTCGCTCTCGCAGGAATCATACATACCTGTTATATAATACACATTCACCTACTGCTCCAGTTCTCTCAGATATAAAGTTACCATGAACCTTCTTAGATACATTTGTTCCTCAAAACGACCCCCAATATTTATAACAAACAGCCTCAGATGATACAGTTACAGTGAACAGCCTCATATATAAAGTTACTATGACCTATCTTACGCTAATTAAACAAGCTGAGAAACACATTAATGCCTTTGATTATAAATGTTATAGATGGGTTCTAAGAATATCTTGGATACAGAAAAGAACAAATGCACCCATACGACAAGAGCTGAATATTGAAGATGGTTGGCTACTAAAGACGATAAAACAACGAAAATTGAAATATGTTGGTCCATTAAAATGCCATGAAAGTTTGGAGAGAACAATAATGGAGGGGTATATGCCTGGAAAGAGTGAAAGAGGAAGATCAAAGAGAAGATCGGTGCAGGATGTGGTGGATGACCTCCAGGTGGGCGTATCGACCGCGGGACATCTTGCTTATGATGGTGAAGTTTTGCGGAAGGTTGTTATGGAAGCCAGCTTCTACAAAAGACATGCTACTGAATGAATTAAATGAATTAAATTATCCCTATCTTAGATCAATTTGTTTCAGAAAACGACCCCCAACAAAGTTACAATAAACAGCCTTAGTTAATGCCCTTACCGTGAACAGCCCCAGATATAAAGTTACAGAGGACCACCGCACTCTACCAAGCCGCCACGAGTAATCTCTACCATTCCCCCCCCCCCCCCACAATCGATATCAGAAATATCAAATGTCATTTCAGCTGCACGCGCCGAGTCATGCGAATTCCTGTCTTTATAAGGCGCATAGTCGACTAGCATACGTGTAACATCAAGTCAATTCCTGATCGATACAGTTATCCAACCAAAATCCTTGTCATCTAGAATTCTGCATGTATTTTTGACAGGGAAGTTTCCTTGAGAAATCTGCATTTGTCAATAACATGTTTAACTCATTAGCTTTGTCCTCGGGGTTTTGGGATGAAGTCTGTTGACAACTAAAGAGTTAAAATATGTCAAGGAAAGAAATCCAGCCAAGGTGTATTTCCAGCTAGTGAAAATATGGCTTGCTGAAGAAAAGTGTTAAATGGCTATGGGAAAGAACTTCATTAGCCGGGTTTTATCCCTTAGCTAATCGCCTACAGGAAGCATTGTGCAGATCTCAAACTCCAGTCCCTGCGACGATCGCCAAAGTGTAGGGGGGGGGGGGGGGGACTGTACTCGTGAATCCAATGACGGAGTCAAACATCGACCAACTGAACTTCTGAACACGAGACAGACAGCTTAAACAACCGGCCACGGCGACCCATGTGTGTTGGTAAATCCTGACATTGATACATCCTACTATGCTATTCCACAGGTGTGGGAAAAGATAAGCATAGCCCTGCAAGACATCCGCCCGGAGATGATGCTTTTGGTACCGCGTAACGAGAAAGGGATCTGCACCAATAGATAGGTGCAAGCCCACTTTAGGGCTTAGGCGACCTCAGCGCTCATATTCTTCCATAGGACTCTTTCATAATCCTAGAGTGGAGGACCGAGCTTTTAGCCTTCCCGAATAAGGGCGAAAGCTATGATCGCACACTACACATAACTCGGTGGTGTGAAATCGAACAAAGTAGGTCATGAAGACCCTTTCCCATGCTAAATTTCGTTAATTAGAAACTGCAGAAAAAGAATGCGTGTGATATTCCGGTATGCACTCATGTCTTATTCTGATATACATGTGCTATCCTGATATACACGATGTGATTTTCTGACACACACTCATGTGCTATTCTGATATACACATATGTGCTATTCTGACACACACTCTTGTGCGATTCTGACACACACTCTTGTGCTATTCTGACACACACTCATGTGCTATTCTGATACACACTCTTGTGCTATTCTGACACACACGCATGTGCTATTCTGACACACACTCTTGTGCTATTCTGATGCACACTCGTGTGCTATTCTGACACACACTCATGTGCTATTCTGATACACACTTCTGTGCTATTCTGATACACATACATGTGCTATTCTGATATAATACATGTGCTATCCTGATATACACATATGTGCTATTCTGACACACACTCGTGTGCTATTCTGATATACACATATGTGCTACTCTGTCACACACTCTTGTGCTATTCTGATACACACTCTTGTGCTATTCTGACACACACTCATGTGCTATTCTGACACACACTCGTGTGCTATTCTGATGCACACTCGTGTGCTATTCTGACACACACTAATGTGCTATTCTGATACACACTTCTGTGCTATTCTGATACACATACATGTGCTATTCTGATATAATACATGTGCTATCTTAATCTACACGCTGTGCTATTCTGATATACACACATGTGCTATTCTGATACACATACATGTGCTTTTCTGATATACACACATGTGCTATTCTGAAATACACTCGTGTGCTATTCTGAAATAATACATGTTCTATTCTGATACAATACATAAACAACCCTCGATTTAAATCACGTCCTCAACTACTGTCTCGGGAAATGTAAAGTTAACCCCATTACATGGTTCTCAATCTACGTCAGGTCATGAACAACTGTCTGGGGAATTATAGAGTTAAAGTATTACACAGGTGCTCGCTCTACTTCAAATCCTCAACAGCTGTCTGGGGCACATAGAATTAACTCATTACACACGATCCTCAGTCTACATCAAGTTCTTAATGATCGTCTGAAAAATATAGGGTTAACTTGTTACAGACGGTCCTCCATATATGTCGTCCTCGACAACTGTCTGGAACTTATATAGTATTAACTCATTACAAACCATACATGATCTACGCCAGGTCCCCATCACAAGTCTGAAACACAAAGAGTTAACTTATTACAGAGGGCCGTCAATCTACGTCAAGAAATCAATTGTGCTGATCGAGCAGCATGTCGAATTGTCCACACCAAAAACCAAATACTAAAAAACATGTTAAAGATTAAATCGTTTGATATTGCGCAATGAAAAACAAACACGTCTTTAGCAAAGCTAATGGGGGAGCAAATAACATTGGCTACAGAACCCATCCCATATGAATCAACACATACAAATACTACATAACACTTTGACTGAAAAGTGCTTTTCAAAGAACAACGAAAACGATCAATGTCATCGGAAGATAGCAGAAATAGAAATTGCACACTATCCCGTTAGTTGTGTGTATCGACCCGTTTCTCGACTACGTCCAGAGGATGAGACAACTCGGCTTCCTAAGTACGACTGGGTGTGTCAAAGCGAAGTAGTCATTGGGGATCGAACTGTAGCCTCAGAAGCTCAGAGCTTTTACGCAGGGAGTCGATATAATCAGAGGACTTCTTAGATCCTTGATCCTTTCTGTGGCAGGCGAATCATATTCCACTGAACGTAGTTTATAACAGCCAGTTGTTATATTGACAACTTTTATAACAGCCAGGGGAAGCTGAGTGGTCTCCAGGTATGGTGTCCGCCTCGAGTGCTGGAGGTCCCGGGTTCAACCCCCGGTGAGGACCGGGATTTTATCGCGTCGACTTCTAATAATAAAATTTCCCCTGGTCTCTGGGTAGTGAGATCGGACACCCGTGTGTATTATTGCGCACGTAAAAAGTCCCTTGGCAGTTGGAAAAGGAAAAGAGTAGCCTAACGGCGCTGCCCAGGCAAAATTTATAGTTAAAAATCTACCCAAAGTATTTCAGGATCCTCGCCGGTGCTGCGGAGTTCGTGCACTGAGCTGAGTTTCTCCGACTCAGGTTTGAGTTAGGAGAAGAACGGAGCATTTATGGGTTACACCCGTGTGCCATGATGTTGATCCGTCGACTAAACTAAACTAAACATAACAGCCAGTTGTTATTTTAACGTCTTTTATAACAGCTATTTGTTACATTAATCTCTTTTATCCGGGCCACGACTTTTATCCCAGCCAGTTATATTAACGTATTTTATTCCAGCTATTTGATATATTAACGACTTTTATCCCAGCCAGTTATACTAACGTCGTTTACACCATGCATTTGTTACATTAATCTCTTTTATCCGGGCCACGACTTTTATTCCAGCCAGTTATTAATGTCTTTTATCCCAGCCTTTTGACATATTAACGACTTTTATCCCAGCCACAGTTTTTATATTAACGACTTTTATCACAGCCAGTTGTTATATTATTTTTAATGTTGCATATCCCTTACAGGACGTTGCAATCAACATCAGCATTTTTCAGTTGTTGTTGATGTACTAGGCAAGTTTTATGTTCAGTAGTTTGCCATTGCCGGCTTCGTGGCTTAGAGGTTATGACTTTTCTCCGTAATCTCGTATACTCTCGTCAGGTAACGTGATGACGGATCAAATCAGCAGTGGTTCGAATCGCATCGGTAACTTACGGGGTATGTGAGCCGGCCGCTCAGAAAGCAATGGCAAACTACTGAGCGTAATCTTGCCAAGAGATCAACATACAGCTGAAAGATGCTGGTGTTGACAGCTAAGTCCTGTAAAAAGGATATGCTTAAAAAAACAAAAAAAATGTTTGCCATTGCTTTCTGAACGACCGGCTCACATACACCCGTAAGTTTCCACCGTGGCGCCATCCGCTGCCGAATCTCGCGCAGCTGTTTTCCCCACGTGGATATACAGGATTACGAACAACGTCGTTAACCCCTTGGCCAGGTAGTCCGACTTTTTTTTTTTTTTTTTTTTGCTTATCTTTTTATTTTTTTTTTATTTTTAAACAAGACATCGCAGTCAACACCAGCAATTCTGCCGCTGTGATCTCTTGGCAATTTTACGTTCATTAGTTTGCCATTGCTTTCTGAACTTCCGGAGCCGATACCAAAGCAAAATCAACGCATAGCAATCTGCTGTCAAATCGCGCTCAGCTGTGTTTCGAACGCGGGTATACGGGATTACGAACGGCGTCCATAAGCCTTCGCCACGGAACCGGCAGTTGTTATATTAACGTCTTTTATCATAGCCAAATCGCCATATTAAAGTTTCTTATCTCGGCCAGTTGTTTTTGCGTTAATGTCGATCGTACGAGGCGTCAGCCGATCAGAAAGCAATATCAAAATATTCAACGTAAGATTTGCCTAGTAAATCACAAACAACTAATAAATTCTTTCAAGGACATGTAACAAACGTTTCCCCATGTTTGCGCTCCACAAAACAGTGGTGAGTACACACCGCATGTGATACTCCCAAACTTAACACGGTTAAACCGTCAGTTCAGGGTCGCATGTTGCTTGCTTTGGTACACCCAGCTGCCTGTGCTACAAACATAGGCTCTGTGTTTCCGCCTTTCATCATGGCCTGCTCCGTGCTTGGGTGATAGGTGAACGTCACGTGAGAACACCCACTGATGTGTTTCCCCGCGCTTTCAGCAGACTTAAAGTCCGGATAGTCCACATGAAAAGGCGTTTATATATTTACAGATATTCTTGGGCACGAGTAAGGATGAGCTCCGGCGATGTGGTGGTTGATGAACTGCCCTGCTGGCCCGACGGCTCTAGAGTTCTGCTTCTAGTTCTTTTTCCTCTTCCTCTACTTCTTCTTTTTTTTCATCGTCTTCGTCCTCCTCTTCGTCATCGTCTTCCTCTTCTTCAACATTGTCTCCTTATTCTTCTTCTTCTTCTTCTTCTTCTTCTTCTTCTTTTTCTTCTTCTTCTTCTTCTTCTTCTTCTTCTTCTTCTTCTTCTTCTTCTTCTTCTTCTTCTTCTGCTTTTTCGCTAAGAATCATCTTAATTCTGCAATATTGTTACTTGCATGAACTAAACTGTGTTCTGTAGATGGTACAGCCTTCAGTACAGTCTGACACCTAGGGGATGGGTACACATGATCACAGGCAAGCTATCTCCTACTGTGGTCCTCAGATATCCCTACTAGTAGTACTCAGAGTGAATTTTATCACATGTCCCTAATTCCAACATATTCCAGCTCAGTGCACGAACACTGTGGTACCCACGATGATCGAATTTTATATATACTAGAATCTCCACATACCACAAATAGATCCGCTATTGAGATATTTTTTTTAATTTTTAATGTTTGCCAGGGCCGTGCCGTTAAGGCCTACTCAGTGTTATTCCCCTCTATCGCTGAATTATTAACTTGAATAACGTGCACAATGTACCTTCTAGGGTTCTCCTTATCTTAAGAATAAAGACATCCCATCAACTAACCATCGATCAGACAGGGATATGACGTCACCTGCTTCTGCAAAACAACAGTACCCAGAAATAGTTTCCAAACAATTTTCGATAGTCTTAACTTCTTCCGGATCAGGAAAGTCGTTATACGTTTCTTGGTGATCATATACATGGTATACAATTCTTGGTTACTCTATATCTGGTATACATGTGTTGGTTATTGTGTGAGATGGCGTAATGTGAACACCCATGCTTAATGACATGGCACATGATGATGATGATGATGATGATGATGATGATGATGATGATGATGATGATGATGATGATTATGATGATGATGATGATGAATTTTTGACTTATAGAGTGTGGCTACGACCACTGAAACTTCCCCTGACTTGTTCTACACTGAACAATTTGCTATGCGTTCAACAGCTACTCTGCACAGTGCATACCTTTTTCTGAAGGCAACATAGTGTATCGGTGAACAACCAGCTTATGTGTGTTTTTATATATGCGTTAATTTACAGAGATGTAAAGTCCCTGTCCCACCTTATTACAAGTGTAAATATCATTAGCCTACTGGTATTAACTACGTACGCCACTTATTATGGTTGGGTATTTTCCCCTTATATCTATTGAAGTTATGATGGTAATTCTCGTGGGATAATGGCCCATCTGCCTGAGAAGTAAGTAGATATAGTTGCTTGGGTGTTCTTGGTGTACACGCAAGGTCTAGAGGCATGTTAGTGAATGTATGTTTGGGTGATGAGTATTGTGGGTAGGTAGGTACATTTTTTAGAAGCGACCATAAGAAGAGTGGCTAGATGACTGGTATTGAATCAGATGATAAAAGAGTGTTTCAGGGGTGGTACCACACCCAGCCAAGGGTTGGGACGGCGGAATAAACACTTTTGTTTTAACGGCTCACATACAGAACCTGGAAGTGGCCGGGCCTTGGAGGAGTAAGGGTCTGCCCCGGGCACTGTGTTGGAGTGCTCTCCTAGGCATCGTGTTGATGTGCTAACGCGGGTACAGTATTGATGTTTTCCCCAGGGCACCATTTTGGTGTGCTTCTCGTGGCACCGTGTTGGTGTGCTCCCTAGGGCACAGTGGTGGTGTGCTTCTCGTGACACCGTGTTGGTGTGCTTCTCGTGGCACCGTGTTGGTGTGCTTCTCCTGGCACCGTGTTGGTGTGCTCCATAGGGCATAGTGTTGGTGTGCTTCTCGTGGCACCGTGCTGGTGACCTCCCTAAGGCACAGTGTTGGTGTGCTCCCTTAGCACCGTGTTGGTGTGCTCCCTAGGGCACCGTGCTGGTGTGCTCCCTGGGCACCGTGCTGGTGACCTCCCTAGGGCACTGTGTCGGTGACCTCCATAGGGCACCGTGCTGGTGTGCTCCCTAGGGCACAGTGTTGGTGTGCTTCTCGTGGCACCGTGTTGGTGACCTCCCTAGGGCACAGTGTTGGTGTGCTCCCTGGGTACCGTGCTGGTGACCTCCCTAGGGCACCGTGTTGGTGACCTCCCTATGGCACAGTGTTGGTGTACTCCCTGGGCACCGTGCTGGTGACATCCCTAGGGCACCGTGTTGGTGACCTCTCCCCAGGGCACCGTGTTGGTGACCTCAACAGGACACCGTATTTGTGTGCTCACCCGGGCACCGTGTTAGTGGCCTGTGTTACGAATAAAACCCTGTTACAGTGGGCCATTTGTCTGGTGACCCCATACGGTGTTAATAATCTGGTGCTGTTCTTATCGGCTGAGTCCTGTACCTAAATGTTGAACACCTCCATGCTAGTTTAGCGGTACTACAACAGATTAGGTAAACACTCATATTAAGAAGTACTTACGTGAATGAAACAGCGAAGCAGATAATCCACACAAGTAAACGGTTGATTGTGTTTTCCAATTCACCATTCCCGTGTTTCAGCATTCGCAAAAAGTATAACAACTACTAAAAGCCCTTCAGAGCGGGAGCGGCATAAATGAACGATTAAGAAAACAACAAACTGAGACGACAAAACTGTCAGCTTTCCTTCGAATCCAGCACTGAATCTCACACTGCCGGGGAACTATCCAAAAGACGCTGAATCATGCAGTTTTGGGTTTTCCTCTGCTGTATTTTAATCCTACGGCCGATGTAGAAATAACGTTGGTGCTACGGGGAAAGAAACCAGACCGAAATGAGGTAGAAACGAGATTCCCCAGGCACGTATGTCCACAGAATTCCAAGTTAGCTTGACTCGATACCGCGACGATGATGTGTTGGTTTATTGTTCCAAATTTTCTCCCCCTTATCTGTACGCGTGTGTGTATGTTGTGTGTGTGTGTTTTTTTTTTTTTTAAATTTCTTCCCCCTCCTGTCTTTGTCCTTTTCTTTGTCAATGCTCAAGCTCACACACGGCGCGTGTTTGAGCTCGCGCGCTCATTCTTCTTTCTTTTTTTTTCCCCTTCCAGAACTGGTGGCAGAAACAGCGATGGCGCGCACACACAACTTGCTACTGTCTCTGTCCGTCCAGCCCTCTTCAACGTCTAGTAGAAATCAGACAAATCACGTGACAACCATATCAGAAGAGATCTGGTATAAGAGGAGCGTTTAACATTATGATAATTATTACAGAGTTGCGAAACGAAAAGTCAGATGTGTCATTCATATAAACGAAACGTTAAGTACAAGGGGACTTCAAATGAAAACGTTAAAAGTGTGATAGAAATCACAATAAATATGCCATTGTCTTGTAACCTCTCAATAATCTTGTCAAAGATGTCAAGGGTGTTCATCACGTGACATCACAGTGTAAATTAACACGGTCACGTCCTAAGGGCAGTTTAAAGATTGCCGCCCCATTTTTGACATGCACCAAAGAGAAGCGGCGTTCATGCACCAAAGAGAAGCAGCGTTCTGTTATCCGCTTTCTGATCAGTGAAGGGGTGAAACCTATAGAAATTCATCAGCGAATGAAGGTCCAGTATGGTGATGCATGCCTGTCAGTCCAGGTCAGGTTTTTTGACAGGTTAGAATGACCTAATGGATAAGAAAGTTACTTGCACAGCCTTCACATGATGTCGCAGTCAACCCCAGCATTTTGTGGCTGTTTATGATCTCTTGGCAAGTTAACGTTCAGTAGTTTTCAGTTGCTTTCTGAACAACAAACACCCATACCATCGCTGAAAACCAACGCAATGTGGTCTGCTGCAAAATCGCCCGCAGCTGTGTTTCGAACGCAGCACGTAATTGCGTTCGTAAGCCCTTCGCCACAGAGCCGGCTGAAAGTGCTCCCGCTTAAACTTCCGGTGTGCTGATGCCGAGGTGGCTGCTTCAATCCCTATACCGGTCAGTTGGACTAAAATGTCGACTTCTCGTCCTTGACTTGGGGACGTAAATTACAAGTACCTCAGAAGCCGGAGTGAGTCCTCCTGTTGGCTAGGGACACTGGTAATAGGGAAAGCTAATCTAAGCGTAAAATTATTCCAGTGCATTTCACGTAGCAACTACAAGAGATAGCAACACGTGTATGGGCTACACGTTCAATGCGAGCTACTGCAAAAAGCCCACACATTTTACACAAATACATGGTGTCTAGAGGAGCGGCTGGCCAAGTGGCTAGAACACCGGATTCTAGTTCGGGAGGCCGGGGTTCGAATCTTCGGTAGGGTATGGGATTTTTTTTCTGTTCGGGGCAAAAAGAAAATCCTAACCTGCACAGTTCGCGGCGACTGCACTAGCCAGGCGGCCTTAATTCCTCAGGCTCAAAGACCCCCCTGCCATACACCGCAAGGTACTATAATGCTAGTAAATGACAGTTTTGTAACAGGGTGTATTATTAATGACTTTGCAGAGTTTGAAAATATTGCGGGTCCAAGTTTCGTATTTACCCTCTGTAAAGTTCATGCAACATAATAGGTAAATACAAAACTTGGACCGGCAATATTTTCAAACACTGCACATTATTACAAATACACCCTGTGTGTCTATCTGTCTACACGCCGAACTGTTATGGCTCGTGACAGTGCATGTGAATATGTCCTGGTCGACACGGGTTTCAATATTAGCTTGATTTCGATTTCGGCTTGACCACACGGTTCCAGAGGGATTGGCACAGTGGTTAGACACACGGCTGCCGGCCCGGTGGTCATCGGTACGATCCGCATTGGGGCAGATTCGGATGTTTAACATTTATCACAGCCCGACCTGCTCAACCCAGCCTAAATGGGTACCAGCAAATGCCTTGGAAAGTACAGGCGGCCGGCGTGATACAGACCACATGCCCACCATCTGCCGATTGATCTAGTAACATATAGGTCTAGCACAATGGTTCTCAACCGGTGGGGAATCTCCCCCCCCCAGGAGGGGGGGGGGTATTTTAGGGTTTCCAGGGGAAATGGTGGGGGGAGAGGGATTAAGATTATTTCAAGATCGCGTTGGGACGCAGAGGTGTTTCCAAGGCACCAGGGCCGGGTTATGTACTGGCCAAGACCTATTGACGCGTCCTCGCCGAGCGTCCTGGGCAACAGGTCCCTTCGGGGTCCTGGCTGAAGTCAATAGGATCGCCGATTCCTCCGAAGTCGGAGAGTGTCTGCCTGTATGGCGAGGAACCACCAGTCTGCACACCAATAAGCCAGACATGGGACAACGGATACTCACGCAAACCTCAGGTCCTGTATGACATCACACTGATGTTGGACAACAAGATGCCTTCATCCGACATACAGGACTTTGCGTTGGAGCTCAAGCCAATGAACACAAGCAAGCAAGCAAGATCGCGTTAAAACAAGAACCGATTACTTGATATTGTTTTTCCCTCCATACTTTACTTTTATGTACTTCTCACCCTTCTGAAATTTGTTTTATAACGTAAGTAGACCTGCAATTCACGTTTTATGAAGACATGTAGACTTTTTCTAGTGTGTGTTATTAAATTTCGCTTCCATTTTTACGTATACTGTGTAGGGGCAGGGAGATTGGGGAATTTATAGGGAGGAAATACGAAAGGGGGGAATGACATTCTGAACATATGGTGAATGGTTGCATGGACCAAAAAAGGTTGAGAACCACTGGTTTAGCATCATATAGCCAATGTTTACTTCTCGTTATTTTGGTGATTCATTCATGTTGCCAATGCGCATTAAGGCGTGTAAAAGGATCTGTGGCTTAATTTTACTAAAGTATTGATTGTCTTCTATATACCTTTACCGGTCGTGTTATTTATTGCTAATTTCTTACAATGGTTTTCTTTTCCTTACGAATAACACTTTGCACTTTGTTTCTCGGACTTTGGCATGTGATGAAGTCCCTATTTTTACGCGTCTTGTCTCAATCCCTAACTATTCCAGCCACTTCCTGGTTGATCTACGTTGTAGTGTGATGGTTTACTCGCGATTCTATCACTGGGGAAGGGAGGAGAAAGAGGGAGGAGATATAGTATTGCTTGTCAAACTAGCATTTTTTCGTGGTCTTTTTCAAACCAAAAAGACACCCAAAAATCAATTTTTCAGAATGGTAATTAGTCCTTCAAAATGTCATATTTCTGTTTAATCTGGCTTTAAGAAAACAAACCCAAATTAGAATGCCCTTTCCATTTTTTTAAATATTCACGACACGAAAATCGTCTGCTCGAGGAGCCACATTGTTATTTCCCTTCATTATATTGACTATGAATACAGAGACTATTATTGGATTTGAATAACGAAGAAGAAAAAACAATAGATTGCACGTTTGATTGCCTGGCATATTTCGCTGAATCTTGTCAGGTACATACTGCAGAAATCACACAACATAAACTAAAGCAATAAGATAAATCCTTCAAGCTAACATATTTTTTTAAGTTGTTACATATCCTTTACAGGACGTAGCAGTCAACCCCAGCATTTTTGGCTGTTCGTTATTCCTGGGCAAGTTTACGTTCAGTAGTTTGCCATTGCTTTCTGAACGACCGGCACCATACCATTTCATAAAAAACCAACACAATTGTGTTCCGAACGCGGTATGCGGGATTATGAACTGCGCCCTTAACACCTTCTCCAAGGAGCCGGTAAGCTAACAAATACAACACATATTTACACAATAAATTTTATTGTCTATCATAGTAATTTTAAACTGATTATCATGTCGTTTTGTTTACACAAAGTTGACTTTGTTTAATGAATGGCAATTGCCTCTGCCAGCTTTAACATGCGACTATTTTGTGTGTTAAACAACACGCGAAACGCATTGTCCCTATCAATCGCGTGACCATTTTCCACAATGTGCTTTTCATTCTATGGCGTGTTGACTGCCTTTTTTTAAATTATTAGAATATTAGCGTCTGTGGGTTAGGGATGGGAAGTGCAGCTTCACAATCCCGAATTACCGGGCTCGAAATCACCCATTTTGGTGCAGATCTCTTTGCGGCGGTTTTCAGAATGGTATGATCGTCAGCCGATCAGACCGCAAAGGTATACAGCTGAATGTAAAATTACCTAGAAATCACAAACAGCTAATAAAGGCTGGGGTTGATTGCGAAGACCTGTATATCAGTAAAACAGGCATACAACTTTTTCCTGAATGATTATTAAAATAGAAGACATTGGATTTCGCTGTTATAGATTTGATGCATAACGCTCTCATATCAAATGGAACTAGTTAGAGGTCCCGAGTGCATGTTGTTACGCATGTTACAAATCTGTTTGCAGTTGAAAATCGAAAGGATTTAATCGTAAATTTGCTGCATTGCCACACAAAATTGCAAAAGTGAAAAACAATAAAAGAATTAACATTTTTTCTAAAATACATTTCTTATAAGAATGTGAAAGTCGGGGGAAAGCGCCACATTAATGTTACAAGAATACTTAAGGACAGCCATAAAGTTAGATTGTTAATGGAGCTTCACGTTTAAAACCCGTGTTAATCTTTATACCAGTCTTGGAAGTGTCTAAATAAGCTTGCATAAATGGACAAGCATGTATATAATCAAGGGCATAACACACTCGGACTTCTAAAACAAAATTGTTAACCATTTTCAATTGCTCCCCATGTTGATCAATAGAAATGCTTCACGATCTCCCGTAACTGTTATAACATCAGTAAGAACCAACAACTCTATTATAATTTTATAAACAGAAATACAACTTTGTCAGTGTGCCTACAAACTACTTCATTTGAAAGCAGGGATCCCGACCATTGTTTTAAAACTCCTTGCACTCGGCAGCAATAATAAATATAGACAATTTACACAAACAACATTGAAATCTGCCACTTCAGACAACGCCATCGACTTGTCGAACGAAGCATTTGTTTCGGGGCATCCGACTAACTATGTTATCAATCAGGTGCCGTCTCCACAAAAGAGGTTGGCTGTAATGAATCTCCTACACTGTCTGTCTTTCGCCTTGATTGTACATTCTTTTAGACCGATCTTCGCCCATCTCCTGATGTTATCTTACCACTTGCGTCGTTGTCAACCTCTTGCTCGCTTGCCTTCAGTTTTACCCTCCAGTATAGTTTTTATAAGAGTGTTATGTCTTTTAGCGTGACCGATATAATTTCACCTGCCTCTTTTTAAATTATTTCATCAACTCTCTTTACATTCCCGGTTATTCTAGAACCTCTGTATTTGATGGTTTTTGTTTGCATGTGTAGTGAGGTTTTCTTCCCTTGATTCTATCTCGAGGTGAGCAACCCAGAAAATGTCTAACAAACGAGAAAATTACTGCCTATAAAATTATACCTAACAGCCTTGGCTTTCCATCTGTTAGGTTGAAGACAGAGAGAGTGTTCGGTGGCAGTACCACACTGCATGTCCCTAGTTTAGGTTCTGCTAATCATTTATGGTGCTTATGTCAAACTTAACTACTTTAAGACATTCATTGACAATTAACACTGTCGTCCCGTAAAATGGAACGCGTTTTTTTTCCGAAATGTTTATGGTTTAAGTGTGTTTTTTTGTGGTGAAATGGAGTTCGGACCGTGCAACGGAGTTCGTGCACGCGCGTCCGGACTTCCTTCGGCGTATCATCGGCGGCCGGTGGCGATAGTTAAGCCTAACATGACGACCAGACGACCGGCAAGGACACAGCGTGGGAAGAGGGCAGGCGCACGCAAAAGGCGGTTAAAATGGGACAGATTGGGTATCGGAAACGTTCGAGTACTGTACTGGAACTGTGCATCATTTAGCCAACGCCGACCCATTCTTGAAAAACTACTCTACGGAAACGATATTGTAGTCTTACAAGAAACACAGCTCGGCGACGGAACAGTCAATGTCGCGGGATTTCAGGGATTCTTTAACAGTCGGCACCTCGGACAGGCCATTCTGGTCCGTGACAACATACTAGTGTCTGAGATCGATATGTCTTCCTGGAACAGTGATGCCCTGCAAGTGCAGGCATTAAGAATAATGACGCCAGTGCAGCTTGTAATCGTGAACGTTTATGCGCGAAATGGGAAGGTCAACGTGCGACAATGGCAGAGTTTGTTCAATATGGATGAAAGTCATATCATCTACTGTGGGGACTTCAATGCCAGAGGCAGTCAATGGGGGAATTGCATCACCAATAGACAGGAAGAAGATCTTGAGGACGCTCTGGCATCTGCTGCCCTAATCTGTCTGAATGATAGGAAGGTCACTAGAATAGCCACTCGACCAGGTGACTCTGACAGCGTCATTGACTTGACTCTGGTGTCGCCCACCATCGCACCAAGGTGCCGGTGGGGCACACTGGGATACCACGATAGTGACCACTACCCTTGTGTCATCCTGATCAAGAAAGACAGGTCCATGAGTCAAAGAAACAAGACATATGCCTTCCCGTACGACAACACTGGTCAAGACGCCATAAGCAAGATCAGAAGAAGAAAACTAACTTCCTCCCGCAGGAGACAAGAAAGATGGTTGCAGCCACCATGGAGGAATGGAGAGGTCGAGAAGGCATGGCTGGGAAAGAGGCAGGCTGTCAAAGACTGGCAAAAGGCCAGAAAGGCTAACATGCCACAGGTTGAGTTGGCAAACCTGAAGACTGAGGTCGATAGGACGACGACTTTATTCAAATCCTGCGCCAAACAGGCCAAGGCCGAGAAATGGGACGAGATCTGCAGGAAGGTGTGCTCCGGGCGATCTCTTCCGACATTCTGGCGCCTCCATAAGAGCATGAACGGTGCTGCACAACCTAGGGGTATTCCAGACTTTCAAGGCACAGACCTCACATGGAAAAAGTCGGATGCGGATAAAGGTAAGGTCCTTCTTGCACGCTACATAGAACAGACTGACCAGAAAGACGAGCCCGCCAGACAGAGGACCACAACGACACTATCTCAGTTGTGCGAGGGGGTCGGGACAGACGAAGAATGGATAATCACAGCTGAGATAATGCGTGCGATGCTCAAGAAATCACCTAACACCGCCCCAGGCCCAGACGGCATCCGATATGGTGACCTACTGGTGATATCAGATGATGACATGGAAGAACTGGCCAGAGAATTCAACACCAGTATCCAGAGGGGTCAGATCAAAGAAGAATGACTACACAGCTACCTGCTGCCGCTGCCAAAACCGAACAAAGACCATTCCAAGATAAGCGGCTACAGAATCATTACGATGCAGAACACTGCGGGTAAGTTACTGGGGAAAATTGTAGCACACAGACTTGCTTGTAACTTGGAACAACTCAGCTGCTTCCCGCCCACACTTGGAGGATACAGACGCAACAAAGAGTCGTGGCTGAATGCGGCGGTCTTTGCTCAAGATGTTTACGAAGGATTTCAGGTCAGAGAAGAGACATGTGAGGCCGCCATAGACTTAGAGGACGCATATAATAGAGTATCTTTCGAGCACTTGATGCAAACCCTCCTCAGACTGAAAGCGTACCCTCACCTTGTACGATGGATAGCTGCAGATCTGCTCCAAAGGAAGGTGGTGCTAAGATGCGGGAGTTGGTCTTCTGAGCCGATAACGATATTTCCAGGATTGCCGCAGGGTTCACCACTGTCACCAGTACTATTCAACGTGTATACGGTACGGATCACTGAACAACAGTTGGACGGGAGGGGTAGGACTCTGTCATTCGTTGACGACATCCTCGTGTATCGACAGGGTCGAGATAGACAGGCGGTTGCCAATGATATGCAGGGCGAACTAGATCGAATGTCCTCATGGTGTGGTGATGCCGACGCCCTTGTCAACCCTGCTAAGGCATCGGTTACATGGTTCTCCCTAAACAACCACATTGTGAAAACAGACCTGCCGGCAGTAAGAATGGATGGGAGCATTTTGAATAGAACCCAGTCAATGACATATCTTGGCGTGAGGCTTGATCGTAGCCTGTCCTTCAGAGATCATATCGATTATGTCATAACGAAGGCTCGAAAAGGTTTTTCAGCAATGAGAGTCATGGCGACTGCCAATATCGAGCAAAGACTGCTAATACTTCTGTTCCAAGGACTTGTGCTTTCACGCATCGAGTATGCCCTGGCCATCCTCACTGTCAGCCCTACACAGATTGGAAGACTTGAAAAGGTACAAAACGAAGCCATACGCATCATTTTGGGCTGCACGAGAGACACCAGCTGTGTAGCAATGAGATACCTCCTCGACTTCCCGACAATGGAACACAGGATCAAGATCTGGAGAGCTCGTGCATACTTAAAATTAAGTGCAGATGAGCAGCACCCTCTGCATGACGCTATATTCAGAGAAAAGGGCGACAGGCTAAAGAGGGGCAAATCATGGATGGGTCGGGCGGAAGATGTCGTCAGACAGATCTGCAGTCTTACCAGTATCAACCCCGGCAAGGAATGGGTGCCGGTGCCTCCAGCTTTTAAGTGCACTTTCTCCTGCATTATCACACTCGACAGACGGTGCAGAGAGCAGAACCCTGCCGCTGTCAATGCAGAGGTTAACGCGCTCATCTATGAACACTCAGATAGCCCCGAAGTGCTCATCTATACAGATGGGTCTGTTGTAACGCAGCAGAGAAGTGCGTGGGCATTTACAGCCCGTTCAGCGGGCCGAACCTTTCAAGAATCCAGTGGTGCCCACTCTATGACCACGAGCAGCATGACGATGGAGGTGATGGCAGTTACACAGGCTTTCATATGGCTGGAATCACAGCATTATACCAACGTGTGTGTACTAAGTGATTCAATGAGCATGATTCAGAAGGTCGAAGCTGGATCTGTACGTAGACAGTGGACTGAGTCGCTGCGGAAGTCTGTTGTCCGTAAAGTCACCTTCATCTTCGTCCCGGGACATGCGGGAGTCGAGGGAAATGAACATTCTGATAAACTGGCTGGCTCTGCGCCCCCTGTAGATGGCCAGCCCATGGATCGTGCCGATGTTATTAACGTCCTCAAAGATATGGCGAGAACAGAGGACTTTGACGTCGGTGATTCCACATCACTGTCCAGGATGAAAGACTTGGGAGTAAGAATCGGCACAGCCAGACGCGAGAGGTACATCGGGAAAACAAAGCGCCTCGTCAACCAACACAGAACTGGCACTATTAGCCACCGGACGCTGATGCATATGCTGGGGGGAGGATCTTAGCACCTATGGACATGTCCGGAGTGCAATGAAGATACCCCAACTGATAACTGATATCTGATAACACTGTTGGCATATATAAATAATTCCAAGATGAGGGGTAAAGTTACAAAACAAGATCTATTGAATCAAATTACAATAGTGGTGCGTATGTGTGTGTGTTGTGCGTGTCTAACCATTGGAGAGTATGAGATAACGGCTGATTTGTGGTCACTAATATGCCCAGTCAACTTTAGTGGTATCTGCCTGGTTCTGTCATTTCCAGCTCCATCGTATACACTTTTCACAATGTGGTCTGCTCAGGGCTTGGCTAATCAAACTGTGTTGAAACTCTAGTTCCTAGTAATCAATACTCATCTAGAATTGATATGTAAAACAAAGCGTACTCCTTAGATAGACTCTTCGAACTGATTTCCAGCTTATGTCAGTTATATAGAAACAATATCCTCATATAAACAATACAGTGAATAGCATTTGCCATTAGTATATCTTACAGATCTGCACATCTGTTCGTTGATATACCATCTTACTGATAAATGTAGAGATCAATTCTCTACATACCTGACAACCTCATTTACACCACTCTTTGCAGTATCATAGTTTCATACTCGGGTTTACTTCACATATTTTCATAAAACATTTAATGATACTTATCCTCATTGTCACAAGATCTTTGTACATATGATTTACTTCCCAATGACATAAAAGGGTGACTGTCTGATAGATGGGAATAAACACACGAGAAAGAATACACATAGTGATTTTCTCCTCATAGCGTAATCGAAAATACCACTGCTATCAATTCTAATAAAAACACTTGGTGTCTTTTGCATGATTACATAAGCAAGCGTGATACTGTTATAATTCTTAGAAAATCAAAACAATGTTTTACCCTTAGTGAATTTGAATAACGAAGACACAAACAATAGATTGCAAGATTTATTACCTGGCATATTTCGCTGCATCTCGTCAGGTACATACTTCAGAAATCACACAACGTAAATTAAAATAAATAGATAAATCCTTAAAGCGCACGGTAATTTTAATTGTCTACCACGGTAATTTTTAAATGTCTTACTGTTTGTACAAAACTGCTTTCTGTAAATTAATGGCTATTGCTTCTGCCACCTTTAACATGCGACCATTTCGTGCTTTAAACAACACGCGAAACGTATTGTCCTTATCAATTACGTTACCAGTTTCTAAAATGTGTCGTCCAATCGAAGACGAGGCAGGTTTCCAGCGTCTTTGTGTATTATTCTGTCAATCCAATTGGGTATGTGTTAAACGACCTTGTTGTTTAACTGTTTCTCTGTTCTGCCGATGTAGGTAGACTGGCACCTGCATTAAAATTGATAAATAGAATTGGATTTCGCGAATAGAGAGATGGGTTATTTTATTGCTGGGGAGGAATTATGTGTGTTTCTGTATCTAATGACTGGAGTTGTAGCATAGAATGTTCGGCCGACTGATGTAATGAACCGGTCCTGTAGACGTTGCATTACGTCATCCCCTCGAAATGTTAGCTGGATAAATACCTTGAGTTTAGGGACTGAAGTCTCGTTGAGTTTTGGTTTTGGCTGTTGGCAGTGGCGCTTTATAAATCCTGTGGAGTACTCATTCAGGTATAAGACATTCTTCAGAGTTTTAAATGCCTTTGTCAGCATGTCCAGGGTGCATATCTTCCTGGCTCGGTCAAACAGAGTCCTTACTTAGCCATGTTTTTACTGGATGAGTGCGAAGCTGTGGAAATTTAAGTATTAGCAAGTCCACGTTTCTTTGTGGTATACCGATCTTTGAATTGTGCCGTCTACTCTGCGTCTCATTAGAATATCTAGGAACAGCAACGCTTCGTCGTGTTCGTGTACAATAGACAAAGAGATGTTCTTATGAGTCTGAATATTTGTTTGTCCACATCTAGCTTGGAAAATGGACACTGTAGTTAGATATTCTTCGCTGCATACGTGAATACGCTACACCAACACAATCCTCTCCCAATAAGCGAACAGGAAAACAGAAGTACAATAGACACCTTATAACGTAACTCTTCTGTGAACCTCTTCTGTGTAACTGTTCTGTGCATCGTTTGGATCGTACTCCTACTGATTCTCTAAATTAACTATCTAGATCTGCATGGTGTTGACGTCTAGAAAAAACAATTATTAAAGCAATATTTATATACAGAAAACGATACAAAAGGCCACATGTCACGCCATGATATACGACACATTCTTCTGTATACCCACATCTCCAGGGCCTCAATACGATGTTTTAAGTGCTTGTTAATTGTTCAGGCTCTCGCACCATATAGAAGTGTTGAATTTATATATATATAATATATATACTTATTATATATATTATATATATATATTATAATTATATATATATATATATATATATATATTTGACAATTCTCATTTTTAATGCGTTGTTAATCTCGCTAGATGATTTCACTTTGTTGAAAACATTTTTGGCCATTCCTATTCTCTTTTTGATTTGTTTCACTTCTGCCTTCATCTGTTATTACATGGTAGATAGAAGAAACTTTTTACTTGTTCTAGTATCTCCCCATTATTTTATGTGATGTTCATTGACGACCTCTCCTTTCCACTGTAACTTATACTAGCCTTCGATGTTTGGATACCAGATCAACTAGACCAGTGGTTCTAACCCGTAGTGAATCACTGCGAATAAGATCGCGTTAATACAAGAACCGATTACTTGATATTGTTTTTCCCTTCATACTGTACGGTTCTGTACGTCTCACCCTTCTAAAATTCAATTTATAAAGTAAGTAGACCCACAAATCATGTTTTATGTGAACGTCTAGACTTGTTTTAGTATGTGCTATTAAATTTAGCTTCCATTATTACGTATACTGTGTAGGGGCGGAGGCGGGATTTTTAGGTAGGAAATACGAAAGGGGGGAATGACGTTTTGAAAATATGGTGAAGGGGGGTACGGGCCAAATTTTTAGGTAGGAAATATGAAAGGGGGGATGACGTTCTGAAAATATGGTGAAGGGGGGCACGGGCCAAAATAGGTTGAGAACCACTGAACTAGACGACTGTTCGTTTTGATCATAAGTGCTTGTCAATGACTGTTACTATAAGTAAGTAAAGTACCAGGGGGAGGGGGTACTGAGTGGTTTCGAGGTATGGTGTCCGCCTCGAGTGCTGGAGGTCCCGGATTCAAGCCCCGATGACGGCCGGGATTTTTTCACGCGGACTTCTAGTGTAGAAAAATGGCCCATGGTCTCTGGGTAGTGAGATCGGACGCCCGTGTTTATTGTTGCGAACGTAAAATAATCCGTTGGCAGTTGGAAATCGATAAAGACTAGCCTAACGGCGCTGCCCGGGCAAAACTTCGAGTTAAACATCTACCCGAAGTATTTCAGGATCCTCGCCGGTGCTACAGAGTTCGTGCACTGAACTGAGATTCTCTGAACTCAGGCTTGAGTTAGGAGTAGAGCATAGCACTTATGGGTTACACCCGTATGTAGTGATGTTGATCCGTCTACCAAACTAAACTAAACTAAGCTAAGTAAAGTACCACTTTAGTAACACTTTGTAAAGTATCACACGCCTGCAGCTTCATGCTATAAATTAATGTGCAAAGAGTTAAACAAACTGGTATTTATATAAAGGGGTTCACTGCATATTTGTGTGTGTGTTTTATGTGCGTTTCTGTCTGTGTTTGTGTGTATTCTTCCCTCCCTTCGTTGTCCTTCTAGTCCATATCTTCCTATTCTACGCTTCTGTGCCAGTTAATATGTTATTCAGCGGTTGATAAGTCTTCGTGCATGTATCCCCCATCCAATACAAGTCCATTGTGATGATGAAGCAGAGAAAAATGTTAGCAATTATCTCCGTGATTCTGCAGCTCATCATCGATTCTCTGCCGCTCAAGCAGTCTTTTTTTCTTCTAAATCCCCTAACCGTAACATGAATCTTACAGGCCATTTCCTGCTGATTAAGCACGCAGAGACAAGGTTCATGCACATCCATAGAAGAATCTCCAAACTGGGTTCTTATATAATTATGTCTTCAAAGAAACAACGGCAGCTTAGCGGTATGTCCTCTTGCTTGTCACGTCAATGGTCACGCCAATGGTCACGTAAATTGTCGTCAATTGCCACTTCAATTTTCACACATTCTTCTTCTTCTTCTTCTTCAGCGTTCCGAGCCATTGAGGTTCTTTGCTGCAAATACAATCTGTCTCCATTCGTCTCTCTGGTGGACCTTCTCTTGCCAGTCGTTGATTCCAAGTGCTTGTAGGTCTGTATGTATATTATCTCTCCACCGCCTTCTTGGTCTACCTCGGGGTCTACGGTCATTTATTTCCTGAGTGTAAGCGAGTTTTGTTTCCCTATTATCTTCCATTCTTTCTATATGCCCTAGCCATTGTAGTCTATTAGCCTTCGTGATACCAGTGATTAGCGGGGACTTAAACAAATCATAAATGTCTTTGTTACTTCTTCTTTTCCACTCTCCACTTTGTGTATCCCTAATGGGTCCAAAGATGCGTCTTAAAATTTTGTTCTCAAAGGTTTGTAACAAGGCTTCGTCTCCTTTCGTTGTACTCCAGGTTTCAGAGCCATACAGCACAACTGGTCTGATCAGTGTTTTGTATATTGTGATTTTGGTGTTACGAGATAGCGCCTTTGATTTAAGTGATGTTGAATGAAAGAATGTATGCGAGGAAATAGAGAAGAAGGGCAGAATGTCAGACGGGCCTGCGTGCCCAATTCTTAACCCTTTGAAAATAAAGACTTATTATTATTATTATTATTATTATTAGTAGATGTTGTAGTGCATAGTATATCTTATTTCCAGAGTTGATTCTAGTTTGTATTTCTTCCCTTATGATGTTGGAGCAGTTGAAGATTGTACCCAGGTATTTGTATGTTTCCGTTCTTTTAATGGTCATATTATCTATTTGTATGTGGCCAGAGTTTTTAGCCATTCCGTCTCTTGAAATTACCATATATTCTGTCTTATCTTGGTTGATAACCAGTCCCATCTGTTGGGCTTTTTCCTTTAAGTGAGTCAATATTTCTTATGTCTTTTGTTCACTTTGCCCTATAATATCTATATCATCTGCATAACCAAGCAGCTTGGATGTTCCTCCAATATCACATTCCTCCTTTACCTTCCTTACAACTTTCTCTAGAGCCAGATTGAAGAGTAGCGGCGATAGTGCATCACCCTGTTTCAAGCCAGATGTTATTTGGAAGGGGTCTGATTTCCTGCCTTTATATGTTACTATATTATAAGTATCTTCCATGCATAGTTTGGTCATGTTAATTAACTTCCTTGGTATTCCAAATTCCTGCATAACATTCCATAGACTATTCCTATGGACACTATCATAAGCCTTTTTAAAATCCACAAAAATGTTATGGAGATCTCTTTTATATTCCCAATGTTTCTCGGCTATTTGTTGTAAGATAAATATCTGATCTATTGTTGATCTGTTTTGTCTAAACCCCGCCTGGTAGTCACCTAATATGTCTTCTGAATATGGTTTTAGTCTATTTAGTAATACTGCGGATAGTATCTTATAGCTTGTGGACAGTAGTGATATTCCTCTATAATTTCCACATTTGAACTTGTCTCCTTTCTTAAAGATAGGTATCAATAATGACTCTTTCCAGTCATGGGGTAATTCTTCTGTCCTCCAGATTTTTATTATTAGTTCGTATAGTTTAGATGTAATGCATGGCCACCTGCCTTTATAAATTCAGCAGCAATTCCATCAGTCCCAGTTGCCTTATTGTTTTTAAGTCGTGTGATTACATATAGGATTTCTTCAAATGTAGGTTCTTCAATTTGTGGTTCGCATGTTAGAACCTCTTCCTGTGGGAAAATGTTACTTGGAGCTTCACAATTTAGTAATTCAATAAAATATTCTTTCCATGTGTTGCACATTTCCTCATTGGTATTTATCATATTCCCATTTTTGTCTTTTAAACCATATGCGTTTTGTTGGTGCCCTCGTTTCATTGACTTCAGTACTTTAAAAAATTTTCTGGATTCATTTTTCTGGTGATTAGTTTCCATATCTTTGATTATATTACTCATATATTCTCGCTTCTGCTGTCTGACTATTTTTGTAGCCTCTTTACATTCATTTCTATAATGCTCTTCCTTTTGGATGTTATTGATGTCATTTAACCATACATGTCTGGCATTCTTCTTCCTAGTGACTGCTTCTTCACATTTTTGATTGAACCATCTGTTCTTTCTATGCGTGGTTAACACACCGAGACATTCTTCTGCGGTAGATTGAATTGTATTCTTGATGTTCAACCAAGTTTGGTCAACGCTTTCCTCCAAAGGGTTTTCACACATTGATCACGTTAATTGTCTTCAATTGTCACGTCAATTGTCAAGTCAGTGCTCGCCCAATTGTCACGTCAATGGTCGCCAATTGTCATGTCAGTGGTCGTCAATAGTCATGTCAATGATCGTCAATTGTCACGTCAATGATTGCGCCAATTTTCTTCAATGATTACGTCAATTGTTCGTCAATGATCACGTTAATGGTAGTCAATGATCACGTCAATGGTCCATGAATTGTCACGTCAATGGACTGTCAGCGGTCATGCCAATGTTCCTCCAATGGTCACGTCAATGTTCAGTCAATGGTTACGTCAATGTTCCGTCAATGGTCAGATCATTGTCCCGTAATGGTCACGTCAATGGTTATGCCAATGGTCACGTCAATGATCCGTCAATGTTCACGTCAATGGTCATGTCAATGGTCGTCAATGTTTCGTCAATGGTCACGTCACTGTTCCGTCAATTGTCACATGAACGCTTCGTCAATGGTCACGTCAGTGTTCCGTTAATTGTCGCGTCAATGGTCTGTCAATGGTCACGTCAGTCCCCAGCAGTAACATGATGTTTTCTTTAACCAGTACATGTCTACATAGTCACATCTTAAAAATCAATCCAGTCTAAATTAGACACCAGGAAATTTCGTGGGAAGTAAAGGCAGCCGGTGTAAAACTGACCACATCACCCACGAGCCTATAAAAGTATGTGCGTAGCAATACATGCCCAATTCCAATTAAGGCCTATCAAGGACCATTTCTTATCTATATATATATAATACTGATCTTCCACCAATCATAATGATGTAAAAAAAAACCAACAGAGAAATAACAGAAAATAAAAAATAACAATTATGGACATCAGCATAGCCGAATGGATATAAGAAAGGTCCGCTCTTAAACATCGCTCTTAATCATTCCGTGTATTGATGCCGAGGTGGCGGATTCAACTCCTACACCGTTAAGTCGGACTAAAAATGTTGAATTCTGGTCCTTGTCTTGAGGATGTAAATTACAAGTATCTCAGAAGTCGGAGTGGGTTCGCCAGAAATGCGAAGGGATACTGGTAAAAGTGAATAGTAATCCGCAGGAAAAAATAAGTCCTGTACACTTGACATAGTAACATAAATAAACACGCATAGTATTGTTTGGCGCTCACAGAAGGAGAAGAAGGAAATAGAGACTAGAGGACGCACAAGAGAACAAAATTTGAAAGCTATAGTTACCGACCGGGATTCGAACCTGTCTTGAAATAGTAGCACGTTTACGGGCTACGCTTGAGCTCAAAGCGAAAGAACGCAAACAAAACACACACACACACACACACACACGCACGCACGCACACACACACACACACACACGCACACACACACACACACACACACAGAGAAGATGAAAAATAGATGACGAAAGCATCAGAAAAACATATCAACCAAGAAATAAGACTCAACCTGCAGATGTTTGAAATGATTAAATATTAGAAAATAGATGGCGAAAGCTGGTGTTGACAGCGATGTCCTATAAATAGCAAATGCAAAAAAAAAACAAAAAAATCGGCACTTGGGGGTGGTGTGATCGCCATTTTTTTTAAATGTTGCATATCCCTTACAGGACGTTACATTTAACACCAGCATTTTTCAGCTGCTATTGATGTACTAGAAATATTACGCTCAGTAGATTGCCTTTGCTTTCTGAGCGACCGGCTCACATACCCCGTAAGTTACCAACGCGGCGAGAACCGCTACCGATTCTCTCACAGTTTACGTTCCTCGCGTGGATATAAGGGATTACGGAGAAAGACGTTAAACCCTAGCCAGGGAGACCGGCCGACCGCCATTACTTCCTAAGATATTTCTTTTACTCATTTCCGGCTGGGTCATAGTAGGAGCCCAGGTCCATTGCGGATCGATCCCATGAAACCGTACCGACGGTCTATATATATATATATCTTTTATGTGCTTTGGAATCTTTCCTCAGTGTCGTTGACTGTGCATTGATCGTGTACGACAAGTAATTCGTTAACGGTTAGTTTTCTAATGCAATCTGAGTTTCCTTCCCTTTCTGTTTATAATTATAAATGTGTTTATGTGTGTATTTTGCCTATGAAAATGATCAATACTAATGGAGTTAAACACGTAATGGGAAAACACACGTGGGAAATAAAATATAAAAGACAGTAAATCTAAGAAATAAACATTAACGGTCGCTAGACGGCCAAGTCCACTTAATATTCATATTAACATCTCAAGGTGGAAAGACTCCTGAATTCAAGTACCTGTAATGTAGTTTTACAGAAGGTGGGTGACTTGACAAGGAGATATAAATAATATGCCAGATGTCTGACGCAATGATTTACCAGCTCTCAACACTACTCAAATTCCCAAGTGTTAACACAGAGGCTAAAAGTGAACAAATCAACAGAATGGTCATGCCATTTCACGATTACCAGTGTCAGATCAGGTCAGTAACCAAGGCGCAAGAGATGTAGAGCACACCTGGTGAAATGAGACGCCTGAGAAGGGCTGTCAAGGTCACCAGACGAGACAGACCAGTAAATGATAACAGAGACATCACAGGAGCAATACCACTCATTGATTACACAGAGATAGTTACGTAGTCGTCAGATTACCCTCATTGCACATCGAACTATTCAGTCCATAAGTACTCGAATTCTCTCCTCAGCATGTAGCAGTCGATGACACCAGTTCTATATTGATTGACAATTCTTCTTTTATTTTTTTATTTTTATTTTTATTTTTGCGGTTAGTAATTATGATGATAGAGAGACAGAGATTGAAATGATTCGGTCATATAATGAGATCGGATCCTGTACAACTACCACTGCGTGCTTACATCTGTAGATGAGCGGGTTACAGAGCACTGAGAAAACCAAGTAACAGATAGTTCATCAAAAGCAACAAAACCTTACAAAAAAACAGGCTGACATTGGCCAGCGCCACAGTTTGGTTCTAAGCCATACACTGCAGGTTAGTTCAATGCTTTGTGGCCAGAGCAAGGAATAAAACAGTTCTTCTAATGCTTCGATAGTGAATAGGCAAGGAAAGACAAGACAAGGCAATAAAATACAAGACAATAAAAGATCAGACAATGAAAGACAAGATTAGACACAATAAGACAATACTATAAGACAATAATTCACAAAATAAAAGACAAGACAATAGAAGACAAGACAATAAAAGGCAAGATAATAAAAGATTAGACATCAAAGACAAGACATTGAAAGGCCTGACAATAAATGGCAAAAACATTAAAGCATAACATTTTAAAAAAAAACAATTACAGACAAGACTAGAAATTACAATATAAAGTCAATACAAGATAAACCAATAAATAACACGGCAACACAAGACAAGATAGTAAAAGACAAGACAACACATGACAAGACATTACAATGAAAGTCAAGATAATGATAAACAAGAGAATAAAACGCAAGACAATAATTGTAACACAATAAAAGACACCACAATGAAACACCGGACAATAGAAGTAAGACAATAAAAGACAAAACAATAATAGAGAAAAACAATTAAAAATAGACAACGAAAGAAAGAGAAGACAATGAAAGACAAAGCAAGACAATGAAAGACACAGCAAGACAAAACTAGACAAATCTAGACAGATTCGCAGCCGACTTAGCCTCATTAAATGAATGCCATATAATTTTTACAAGTTTCTAGCATATAATTGTCTGTGAAGCGAATAAGGGAACTGCCCCTCCCCCCCCCCCCCCCCCCAACACATATCATTGCCTAGAATATGCAAAGTCATAACATATCACACTCCGGCCGTACTACCTGTCACAGCACTACTTATACCACATCACACTCTGGCCGTAATACCTGTCACAGCACTACATGTACCACATCACACCCCGGCACATGTCGCGAAACGCAAGTGCGTCTCAGACGGGACAACACAGCACCAACTCTACCCCACCCCGTCTAGGTGACTAGGCCACATTTTAAGGCGGTGAGAGGGTGATTTCCGAGTAAAAGTGTTTGGACCGTCGTCTGGGCCTTGATGTTATATCTCGGGATTGGCATGAATTTCACGGGTCCCGAGAATCATAACTCAACTCCTTGAGTGTGTGTAGATCTTTTCTGTTGTAAATCGCACACTCTGCTAAGACTCGGGGAATTCTGGGTTGCCTTCACTTTCGTGAGGTAATGCTCGGAAGTTTTCGGCAAAATCCGGTGAGTGTGTTCTTCCAGACCTAACACGAAGAAGCCATTCATTCGGTAGACAGTCATCAAGAAAGGAGGCCGCTTCTGTAGCCAGCGGTATAACTGACATCACGGGAAGCTGGAGAATGTTCCAGGGCTAATGGTGTTGTTGTAGCTATCCTTTCACGGCCGTGTCCGCCAGCTGTAATCTATCCAATTCAGAGGGAATTATAGATTGATCTGCAGTGGTGGCATTGTTGTCCTTGAGACGAGGGGACTGTGTCTTTGACCAGCTGTATCAAGTTGTACTTTTGGGGATCCAGAGGGAACCTACAGCCCAAAGCTTGATGAATACCGGGCCGATGTCTGTTGAATAGTTGTTCCTACACTTTAAAGGTAACACTCTTGTATACTTGGTGTCGCTTGGCTATAGTTGGTATTTCAGTGGTGAGTCAATTCTTGACCAGGTCGGCCAGTTGCGCCGTATCCTGTGCTCTGACCGATATTTACACGTTGACCTAGCGTAAGCGGACACCAGCTGTTAGTTAAACAGGCATGCTAACGGCGTAGTAGGCCTGTGTGTGTACTATGACCTAGATTAAGTGTTCAACCGACATGGCGGAATGTATTTTGCTGGCCAGCTCAGTGGAGCAGTCTGGTTGAAGCAAATTAACAATGCATTCGATGCCCTATCTCAATAATGGAGTACCTGAGGGAATTAGGATTCTGACAGAAGAATTTCTCTTGAACAGAGCTTTAATTTAATTCCCTTAATGAATATGGTGACATTAGTATGTTTCGATCATCATCATATGGCGTGGTTGAAACCAGTACTTGTCAAGCACTCAAGTGACGAGCGAGAACCACTTGCATTTCTCATTTCGGTAAAACCCAAATGTGTAGGAGGCTATAAGCTGGAATGTTATCGACCTAAGGGCCTGTTGTTATTTAACTGGGCTTAGTCAGAATGGGGAAAGATATCTTCACACCTACTGGGGATTTAACCGTGGGCCAGTATGGCGGTGGCGAAACACTCACTCACGTATCGCGTGGATATTTCATCAGTATTGTGTGACTTTACAGTTCCCTTACTGAGAAGGAAATACTTTGTCATGCGGGTCTATCTTTCTATTGTCGCTATACTTTCATCGGAACCAGATTGTTTGGGATGTTTGATTCGCCAAAATTCCTGTGCAGAAAAAGGAATTTATTCTGGTGATGAGTGTCTATATATTCATACACCCACACACAGCAGAAATCCAGTTATCCGATGCAGAAGGGTGGAAAGGGACAAACACAAGAACACCAAACTCTTCTGTTGTTTGTCTGGTCTTTAATTCAGTATGTCAGGTTAGTTATCAATGTAGCTTGAGTATCTTCCATTAACTTTGGAGGTGTAATGGAGTACTGACCTGAGGTATCCTAATATGCTTATCTACTTTCCTGAGGGGACAAAATGGTGATTGGGAGGGATGGTCCAGGCCATAACACTTGATGATTTTCATAGGAGGTATGGATTTCTGCCATCCTCATGACTGGAACCTTTCATCATATCTACTATCAATTAGGTATGAGACTTGTGGCTGGAAAGCTACTGACTTACGTTGAGATTACCAGGAGTCGTAACTTAACCCGTCGGTGAGACATGTCTGGAAAGTCAGACATAATACTATTGTGGTCTGAGCTGGAGGAACTGACCACAGTTAAATGGAATGTTAGTGTGGATGCTAGTAGTAAACGCTGGACGGAGGGAATAACAGAATCCATGGGAATGTCGATATACGAAGCCCATAACCGGGCACTCTCACGAAGTTTATACTTCACCTCGACACCGCAAGGTACAAGAGGAACATGATGAGAGAGAGAGAGAGTGTGGATGCATGTTGATATAGTGTGTATTGTGCAAGGGTGTGATGGATGGGTACACTTGGCCTGTTCTTGCTTTACAGAAACACCTTGGATGTTGCTGTGGGCGAGTGCCCTTTATTGTTACTGGTTGATGTTCCTGTTGGCGAGTGCCCTTTGCTGTGTGCGGTATCCGGTGCTGTATCCTGTGGGCAGCTGCCTATTTGCAGTAACCTGTGTGCAGTGACTTTCAAATGTGTTAAACGCCAAGTGGCTGGTGGCTGTTGAAATTTAATTGGACAAATTACGAGGCTCCAGGAGGCATCATACAGGATCAGGTGACTGTGTCTTACCACCTAGTTATACACACTGACAATATACTACACTGACATACCTATGTGGGATGATGAAAAAGTCAAACAGACTACTCTCACCCAATTGACTGATCATTGATGTATGTCTGTCTGTTGGTTGGTTTATGTGTGTGTTCAAGTCAGAATCTCCAATAAAGATTCTAGATTTGCCTTTTATAAGGTTGTTCTCTTATAGTCAGTTAGGTGTCTTCTTGTGTCCACAGTCTTCATATGAGTAGTGTCATCCGTGAACCGTCCTGGGGACGATCTAGTAAAGGGGAAGACAGAGGGTAATAACGAACCCCAAGGAAAATATATGGGCAACCACCGAGAACCAGGCCGGTGTTGTCACATCGCGATAGCACATCACTATTTTACTTGTAATACCTTCACATATTATAAGTCATACAGAAGTCAGCATGGCCAAATGGATCAGAACGCGTGTATCCTGTTTTCTGATGCAAAGGTAAAAGGGTTCAACCCCTAAGCCGGACAATTGTACTAAAATGTTGACTTCTCGTCCTTGGCTTGGGGACATAAATACCTGACCTCTGAAGTCAGAGTGGGTTCGCCTGAAGTCGAGGGACCCTAGCAATAAGGGAAGTTAATCCACACGCGAAATTCAGTCCAGTGCTACTGGATGTGGTTTGTGGACTACGCTTGAGATCAAAGCTAGCGATCGCAAACATAAAACATCTCGTATGAAGTCGGATGTACTTGTCTCCGGTGCCAGTATCACTTGACCCGCCTCAGGGCAAACTCAGAGACACGTTAAACTTCTCCTGTCT
>OY992880.1:48644601-48687101 GCA_963921405.1 Cepaea hortensis | reverse complement strand
TTTCTAACTCTCTATATTTTTGTGTCTTTCAGAATCTCTCTCTCTCTCTCTCTCTCTCTCTCTCTCTCTCTCTCTCTCTCTCTCTCGTTCAAAATGTTTTCTCTTTCATTATCTTTTTTCTATCTCTCTATTTTTGTCTTTCCTTCTCTCTCTCTCTCTCTCTCTCTCTCTCTCTCTCTCTCTCTCTCTCTCCTTATCGATCTCTCTAACTCGCTCTCTCTCTCTTCTTCTTATTGATCTCTCTAACTCTCTCTCTTATTATCAAACTCTCTAACTCTCTCTCTCTCTCTCTTTCTCTATTTCTCTCTCTCTTTCTCTATTTCTCTCTTTCTCTCTCTCTCTCTCTTTCTCTCTTTCTATTTCTCTCTCTCTTTCTCTATTTCTCTCTCTCCCTCTCTCTCTCTCTCTCTCTCTCTCTCTCTCTCTCTCTCTCTCTCTCTCTCTCTCTCTCTCTAACTTTTTTCGTTTTTTTCTCTTTCTCTTTTTCTACCTTTCTCACTCACTCGCCCACTGTCACCTTGAAAAACAAATCGACAGAACCACAGAAGACATAGTCAAACTAATAGAAAACGAATTATTCAACAGTACACATGACATATTAAAATTAATATTTGCCGATGATGTTCCTACTACTGCCATGTTGTAGACATTTTTTTTTCCAAATGTTATTCAACAAATGTATTAATCCACTGGCAGCCCTACTCGTTTTTTGGGAGAGAGAGAGAGAGAGAGAGAGAGAGAGAGAGAGAGAGAGAGAGAGAGAAAGAGAGAGAGAGAGAGATGCAGTTTAAGACACACTGCAGAACGTCACCAGAACCTCAAGAAATAAAAACATTTAAAAAATGGCAGAGAATTAAATGTGCTGTGTAAGAGAACGCTGACGTAAGTTGATGGGGAAAAAACAGGCATGTTTTTATGTTGCCGAAGGCTTTGGAAACTTTGAGTTTAGAAGAGGGGTAAAAATTCATTTTGGAAAATGGCATTTCAGGAAAAAAGATGTTCCGTGGAAAATCTGTTCAAAGCCGTTGTTTTAAGAGAGCTAATTTTGTTAAGTGATTCACTAAATGATCATGCTTGTGTTATATGGTCTAAACAAAGCATTTGTTCAATAACATTAACAAAAACAATACAATTATTGGGGTATTCAAAGAATGAGGGGAACTGCAGTAAAGCTTAAAAAGGCAATGAATGAATCACCCAAAAAACGAGAAGTAGATTGTGAGCTTTACTAAAACACGACTACAAGAGACAAATTGGACGTTGCGGCCAAAACCTACGTCAGCACAGGACAAACAAATACAAACCGACACAAACCTACATGAAACACACTATGACAATATTAAACTAATTAAAGGTACTTATCTGAATCTCTTGCTTGGAAAGACTGACACGCGTAGGGCTGTGAGTGGGTTAATAGCAAACTATTAAACTCCTATTAACCCATTGATAACAAATGTGTGTCGAATATAACAGTGACAGACTGGGCACGAATTTTTTTGGAAAGGACGTCAGTTCACGACAGATCTTCGACGGCCTGGTCAAGCGCATATTGTTGCAACAGAAGAAAGCCATCGCCAAAATTGATGCAGCAGTACAGATGAACCGTTGTCGACGCATACGTTCGCTAGCGAAAGAATTTGATATGTGAGTTGGGACAATTCAAAAGGTCATTCGTAAGAAACTGCAATATCGGAAGGTATGTTCACAGTGGGTAACACGGATGTTGACCGGACACCAAAAAGAGGAACGCAAAGGATGGTGTTTGAAACACTTGCTGCGTTACAGAGTGGACAGTGATGCATTTCTTTTCCGCATAGTGGCAGATGATGAATAAATGTGTCACCACTTTGAGTCGAGCAGCAAAAGATAGAGCATGCAATGGAAGCATGCTGGATCACCAAAAGCCAAAGAATTCAAGTTACAGGTTTCCGCTGGTATGGTTATGCTGAACGCATTTTTTGACCATAAAGGGCTATTGTTGGCTGACTTTAAAGAACCTGTTGTCAACATCAACCCTACCCACTACTTGCAAACACTAGACAAGCTACAAAAAGCCATCAAGAAAAAACGACCCGGCATGCTTTCTCGCGGTGTGATTTTGTAGCACGATAATGCTCGTCCACATGTTGCAAAGATTGTGCAGGAAACATTAGCAAGGAAAAAGTGGGAAATTGTGCAACATCCAGCCTATAGTCCTGATTTGTCCCCATGTGATTTTCATTTGTTCGGACCTCTGAAAAAGCTCTCAAGTGGCAATGATTTCACACAGATGTAGACGTAATGAACGAGGTAAACACTTTGTACAGTGAGCAACCACAATCCTTTTTTTTTTTTTTTGCGGACGGCATTCAACGCCTACCTAAGCAATGGGATGTTTGCCTGAATGCCTACGGCGACTTCTTCTGACCAACCCATGATGCATGATTCGTTCAAAATGAATTCTTTGTTTAATTCTACCACACCTGTTAATGTTTCTTTCTTGCTTTTGTAATAATGCCATTGGAACGGGTTTCAAATGATAGTCTCTAATATCATGGATATGCAAACATCAAAATTATTTCAAGGATAACTGGCTATTGGTAAAATTCATCGGCAGTCCTTTTGACATAAAAGTCATCCAAATATATGCCCCAATAGGAGAATGCAGTGGAGATAATAAAGAGGAATTTTATAATGACATGTAGTCTGCTTTGAAACAATGTAAAAATTCAGAAATAAATATCATAATGGGTGACTTCAATGTAAAGATAGGAAATCAATGCTATGGAAGCACAGTAGGCATCCATGGTTTGGGAGAGCGAAACGAAAGAGGATACAGACTTTAGAATGGGCACAAGAGCAAGAAATGATTGTACGAAACACGTGGTTTAAACAACATCCTAGAAGATTGTGAACATGTAGGAATCCTGACAGCAGGTCTAGAACCAGATTGATTACATTCTGATTTGCAGAAGGTTTCGAAATTCGTTAACAATTGTAAAAACAGTTCCCAAACAGACTGCTACTGTGATCACAGTTTGATTACAGGCACACTGAGAGTAAAATTAAGGAAAGTTAAGTATACAACAGGAAACATTAAATATGATCTGTGTCATGATCATCAAGTGCCATGCCGACTGGCGTAGGCGTTCATGACTCTCCACAGATCTCTGTCCTTGGTTTTCTGGATCAGCGCTGTCGTTGATATTCCTCCATGCCACTGTCGCAATCCATCCAGCATCATTTCTCGTGGTCTGCCTAAGCCTCTCTTCCCTTCGATCTTTCCAGTTGCGACGATGTTCTCAAGCCCCTCTCATCTCATCACATGACCAAAAAAGCTGTTTGTCTCTTTCTTATTGTTGTATATAATGTTCTAGTTTCACCAGTGTACACTGGGGGGGGGGGGGGGGGGACAAGGAAATAGAAGACATTTTTAACAAAGAAGTAAAGAATAGATTTACTATATTGACTGATCTAGAGATCCTTTTTTTAAAATGTGGATGATCAATGGAAAATGTTGAAGAATCCAATCAGTTTGGCTGCAGAAACAGCTACTCCAAAATTAAAGAAAGTGAGTTGTAAGACATGGATGACTGAAGAAATTTTACAGCTAATGGAATCAAGAAGACACAGCAAAGATAATTATGTTATGTGTAATTATGCACGAGGTAAAAGAAGCATGGGTTGAGAAAAATTGTATATATATATATTGGAAAACAACACAACAGTAAAAATACCACATTACTGCACAAAGACATTCAGGAATTACTAATAAAAGAACACGTACATCAACAGACTGCTTCAAAAGCAAAGATGGAAAAATCATAATAGAAAAAGATCAAATTTTACATGCATGGTCAGATTATGTGAAAAATACTTTATAATGATAAGAGAGAACAGTATAATGTTCGAAATAATAATGAAGGACCGTCACTTTTGAAGATGTTCTTAACCATGTGAAAACTGGTAAGACCCCGGGTTCAGAAAACCATTACGACACAAATAATTAATGCTTCAGAAGAATATGGAGTAGATCAAGTCACCTGATTGCTGAACACAATATATGATACTGGAGATATACCTCCTGAATTATGTAATTCTGTATTTATTGCAATCCGAAAGAAATCAGAAGCCTTGGAATGTGATCAATATCAAACAATTAGTATAATGAGTCACATCAAAAAGATTTTGCTAAGAATTATCATGCAAAGGGTTAAGAAGAAAATACAACCTAAAATATGAGAAGACCAATGTGGGTTTGTAGAAAGCAAGAGTACAGTAAATGCTGTATATATGCTGAGAACAGTAATTGAATATGCTATTGCAGTAAACAAAGATCTACACCTTTGCTTTATTGACTACACAAAGGCTTTCGATAAAGTAAGACATTTCAACATGACAGAGATGCTTGCAGATCTACAAATTGATGGGAAAGACATTAGACCTACAAAGAACATTATATTGGAAACAACAAGCTACCATAAGGATTTATAATGAAGTAGGTGAATATCAGCCTATTAAGAGAGGTGTGAGACAGAGTTGTGTAATATCTCCAGATCTTTTCTCCCTTTATAGTGAAAATATTTTCAGAAATGAACAAGATATGAAAGGAATCATCATTGTGGGAAGAAACATCAATAACATTTGATATGCGGATGATACAATATTGATTGCAGACAATGAGCAAGATCTGCAACATTTACAAGTTGCGGTTGTTGCCCACAGTGAATAAATAGGGTTAGAATTAAATTTTAAGAAGACAAAGATTATGGTCGTCACTGGGAAGAACGAAATACCACAATGTAATATACAAGTAAATTGGAATATTCTTAACCAAGTGAGTCGGTACAATTATCTCGGAACAGTCATAATATCTGATGGGAGATGCCTTGAAGAGATTAGAACAAGAACTGACATGGCAGTTATGACTTAAATGTTGGTAGTACGGTAGCCGACATGTTGTATTATAACGCAATGACAACATGTCGTGATGTATAGGGTGTATTTTTAATGACTACGGGGTTTATGAAAATATTGTAATTCTAAGTTTTGTATTCACCCTCTGTCCATCCATCCATCCGTCATGTGCCATGCCCATAAGAGTGGGTGGTCAGGTTCTGCCATCTCACTCGATCACCAGAGTCGTGGATCAGCTCCGTGTTTCTGTGTCAACCATACCACGTGGCCAAGTCATTCAGGTATTTACTTCTCGGTCTTCCCCTTGGTCTCTTCCCTTCGATATTGCCAGTTGTCACCAAGTTCTCTAAGTAATTTCTTCTCATAACATGCCCAAAATATTTTGACTGTATACGTCTAATGACTCTAATCAGTTTACTATCTTCATTTGTTTCTTGAAGGACTTGTTCATTGGTCTTTTTCTGTCTGTCCTTGGTATTCTTTGCATTTTCCTCAGAAACCACATTTCCACAGCCATCAGATGTTTTTCAGCTTGATTTCTCATTGTCCTCGCTTCACATCCATACAGAAGTACAGGTTCTATGTAGCACTTCAACACGCTTTTTCTCGTTTCAATTGATATCGTTTTATTGGTCAGTATGTTTTTCATCTTGCAAAAGGCTACCTTCGCAATGGCAATTCTTGTTCTAATCTTTTCAAGGCATCTCCCATCAGATGTTAAGACTGTTCCGAGATAACTGTATAGATTCACTTGCTTAACAATATGCCCATTTACTAGCATATCACATTGTGGTATTTCCTTCTTCCCAGTGACGACCATAATCTGTGTCTTCTTACTATTCAGTTCTAACCCTAGTTGTTCACTGTGTGCAACAACCGCATCTACTAAATGTTGCAGGTCCTGTTCACTGTCTGCAATCAAGACTGTATCATCTGCATATCTAATGTTATTGATGTATCGTCCCCCAATGTTGTTTCCTTCCATATCTTGTATATTTCTGAAAATATTTTCACTGTACACAATCTCTAGAGTTCATGCAACATAATAGGTAGATACAAAACTTGGAACGGCAATATTTCCAAAAACCTCACTTTCATTAAAAATACACCCCTTATAAGCCAAGCCCATGGCAGATACGGGAAGTCCGTTGTTTAAGACAATTATTCATCCCATGGTATTTAATCAGTTAAAGACACCAGGCAGGGACATGAGAATGTATGAGGCAGAGAAACTGGCAAACATCCAGCATTGTTGTCTTCGGCTGGCCGTGGTCTGAGAGCAACCTACCACATTATAATGAATGTGTTCTTTACTGGCTGTATACTATACTCACCTTTACCAACGCTTTTATATGGTGTATTTTTAATGACTGTTGGGTTTTTGAAAAATATTGCCGTTCCAAGTTTTGTATTCACCCTCTGCGGAGTTCATGCAACACAAAAGGTAAATACAAAACTTGGAACGGCAATTTTTTCAAACCCCCAACAGTTATTAGAAATACACACTGTATATTTCTGGGAAAACGGGGTGTGAGAGGGGGGCATCTTTGTGACGAAGTGGTTAAGCTGCTTGTCTCGCACTCCGAAGGTTTTGGGTTCGATTCCGGAATCCAACATTCGTTTCACGATTGCAGTTTTCTCGGAGACTCCTGGTGGTCGTCACTGGAGCTACGGAGTTCGTACTTTGTGGGACGCTTTCGTCAGACCGCCGGACTGAGCAATATGGGGGGAAACCTGTTGCAATAAAGTCGATCCTCTCTCGCCTTTAGATCGTTATCCCTTTCTATATTTTCAAAGACTACCATGAACAGACAGAGAAACAAATGGCCAAGAATACAATGGGCAGATAGAGAAACCAATGACCAAGAATACCATGGACAAACATAAAAACCAATGACCAAGTCCTACAAGAAACAGATGAAAACAGTAAACTGATTAGAGACATTAGACGTAGACAATCAACATTTTTGGTCACGTTATGAGAAGAAATAAATTCGAGAACTTGGTGACACTGGCAAGATCGAGGGGAAGAGAACTAGGGGAAGGTAGAGAGGTAAATATTTGGATGGTTTTGCCACGTGGCGTGGTCGAGACAAGAACACTGAGCTGATCCACGACTCTGGTGATCGAGTGAGATGGCGAAACATGACCGCCCACGCGTACCGGCATGGCACATGATGAATGAATATATCTGAAAGAATCTTCTTGTATCACGTGTAAAGTGAGCGGAAAAAGGAAACCACTTTTTAACTTCCGAAGAACTGGTTAATGGTCAGTCGGGAAAATTTCCGACAGTGTGATTATATTTTTAAAAAGCCATATCAGCCTTAGGACTGAATAGTAACCAAACAGATGATTGGCTGCCTCTTTTCTTTCATTTCTCTTCCACTTTTGCCCTTAAGCGTCGTGGGGAGGAATAATTGATTTTCCAGAACCTCTGCCTGTGACGCCTTTCCTTCAATTTTCTCCGTAGTTTTTTGGGCAGTGTTTTTATGAATAAAACAAGATGCCCTATCGGTTTGCTAGACTTATCGTGGGTTCATGACTTGTTTGAACACTTTTGGGGGTCAAATAAATAAATAAATAAATAAATAACAAATACACACAAAATATGACTTGGAAGCTCAACGATGGGAAAAACACACATCAATACAGGAGAACGTTTCAACATAGTTTTTTTTATATCAGCGAATAGGGAAAACGAAAATAAACACACAAAAAGCAGACCAAAAAATAAAAAACAATCAGTTTAACTCGGTGTCTAAAAGTAATCTGATAGATACACAAAAAATCCGTGTTTAATTGTTCTGTTCATCGCTTGTTTCAGCTATGAAAGTTAAATTCACAAACAACTTGTTATTGGTCGAAACTTGGTCTCTTAAGTCATGAATAATTAAACTAAACAAACGAACATGTGTTCAATAATGAACACCAGAAGCTAGAAAACACCGAATGTTTTCAGAACACACGCGTACTAAAACAAAGAATCGAAGACAGGACATAAAATATTTACTTTTTAGCAGAAGCATGATAGATGTAATTTCCCCGTGGAGCATAGAACTGCATTATTTCATCTCATCAATTTCTGTTATGGATTATGCTTTCAACTGTGTATTTATGTTCTCCTCATCAATACTGATGAGACGGGTAGATATAGCCCGTAACCTTGAATAGAATCTGTCTAAAGAAAGAAGCTCTTACATACACACATACAGAAGTGAATACACTGGCTTTGAGGTGCATACCCAGATGTGATCGCTGCATTCGAAAGATAAACTACGAAGAAGAAGAATACTGATGAGATTGTGAAATTCTCATCAGTATTGTTTTCTTTATTCTTTTTTTTTTCGTCTTCGGCGTCTTCTCTGTCCATATTGGTATCATCCAATGCGTTCTTGCGTGTTTCTGATTATGTTATCCCATTGCACTACTTGTTAACCACTTCTTCGTAAGCTTACCGACTTGTGCCCGTTGTTACTTTACAGTCTACAATCAATCTAATGGCAGAGGATCACCAATGCCAAACACAGGTAAAGTTAATGGACTTCTTTTTCATGATAATGTGACATATGGCTGGAAACCGAGAAGGAAAAGCGGATGTGTGTAGTTTATATTCTCTACACATATCAGTCACAACATACTAATCTCCTTCTGTTTCACTTTCTCTCTCTCTTTCTCTCTCCCTCTCTCCCTGTTTATATCGCCTCTCTGTCTGTCTGTCTGTCTATCACGTCAGAAGGCCTTTCCCCGTAGTCGAACAGGTACAGTCGTTACATCAACCTCCTTCCCCTTATTTATGCTGTCATGGTGAACGGTGTCTCTGTCATACAATTGATGTCTTTCATGCAGAACTGAGAACTGTAATGCAGAACTGTGAATTTTCAAGTAGAAGTGTAAACTTGTGACGTTACTCTCACCAACCAGTTGCATCACTCAGCGCTCAATAATATTTATGGTCGGAATCACTCTGGTCGTCATATATCCTATAAACTTTTGTAGTAATCATTTTACATTAATATATCAGCCATAGTACGTGGGTGAGTCAATACGTAAGTCACACAGTTCTGTGGGATGGCAGGTAAATGTAGTTGGTGTTTTCTACAGGTGTCATTAGGTGACAGCAACATCGAACTTCATATTCCCGTTCGTCAGGTGGCGCTAGGTGTCTCTTGCGCATGCGCAGCGCATAAACAAAATGGCGACTGTACTTACCAAAAGAGCAACGTGCTGTTGTGCGTTTTTTGTGGGCAAAAGGACTACCTGCAAAGGACATTCATAAGGAAATACTTCCTGTTTATGCTGACAAATGTTTGTCCCGTAAACGGTGCATAGCTAGGTAGAAACATTTTCTCAAGGACGCCAATGACGCCGAAGTTGAATGTGAAGTGAAAACGTTGTTTAGAAAACAGAGCACGCAGTTCTATGCAGTCGGTTTGAGAGGACTGATAAAACTATGGGATAAATGCATCAATGTTGGTGGAAATTATGTTGAGAAATAAAGGTACAATTTATGTATAAAAATAAACTTGTTTCAAGTTGTTATCGTATTTATTTATTTTTCTACAGCCATGTGTGACTTACTTATTGACTTACACCCTTAAGATTGATAACTCTGCAGCTGAGCAGAGCAGGGCACTAAGTTTTAGAGACAGTCGGAAGCTGCTGTCGAATGCAGAGGTAAAATATCTTGTCTGGATGTGGAATTCGAGGAAAAATCACGACATTATTTTCTCAAGATTTCATTAATTTCGAAATAAAAATAATGAGACTGTCGTTGTTTTCAAAGAGAGTTCAAAGAGAGGCGAGGAACACAAGTTATAATGCTGGTCCGCATGGCCGAATGGATAAGAACGCAAGTTCTTAAACATTCGGTGTGCTGATTCCGAGGTAAGCAGACTAAAATGTTGACCTGTCGTCCTTGACTTGGGGACGATAATTACAAATGCCTCTGAAGTCGGAATGGGTTCTCCTGATGGCGAGGGACACTGTTGACAGGGAAATCTAACCCACACGCAAAATTCAGTCCATCACTATTATAAATAGTGTGTACGGACTATGTTTTAGTTCAAAGCCAGCGAGCGCAAAATTCAAAAAAAAAATAAAACGTTATAATATGAATCATATACGTTGTGCATATGGTAATATGGTACAGTATTGATAATAGCTGAAAATACGAAAGACTTACAACAGCTTTTAGGCATTGTAGCATTAGAGAATAAACAAGGAATTTCCTTTGTCGTCAAGAAAATAGAAACAATGGTTATATCCACACACACAAAAAGACAACAGCAACATATTTATATCCATATAAGAGAAAAATGGTTAACCAATTTTATATATGCAAATATCTAGGGCAATTATAACATGAAATGGAAGAGCGTGACATAGATAAAGAGCAGAATAGGTCAAGAAACACCTTTTCAGAAAATAAAAAGTATGTTATGCAATAAGTAAGTTTCATTGAATGTCAGGAAGCGAGTACTGAAATGTTATATAGACCCCGTGATGTTGAAAATAGTGGGTCTTGAAAGAAAACATTAAGAATAGCTTGAAAGCAACGAAGATATGGTTCCTGAGACGAATGTTGCGAATACCCTGAGCTGCCAGAGTCACTAACAACGATTACCTGGAAGAGCCTAATGAAAGTAGAACATTCGATACAAATATAAGAAAGTGACAAACAGAATTGTTTGATCATTTGATCGGAAGTGAGGCAGTGGAAAACACCGTAGCAACTGAAAACATCAGTGAGAGAAGAGGCAGAGACAGGGCGATAGAAATGATGCTGAATGAATTGAGACGATGGCATGGAGGAAAATCATCAGCGGAGCTCATCCAGGACACTAGAATCCGAGCTCTGTGGATAGAAATAAACGCCAACCCCAGTTGGCAGAGCACATCGTGATAATGATATCTGCTAGAGACTTATAACACCGTACGTAAAGATTTGAACCTAGGATGTTTGGTAGTGTAAACATGTGCACTGGTTATGGCGCGCTCTTGACTCAGGGTCCCATAATTGTAGACTAATTTTCACTGCGGTCACAATGTACGAGGGGAAGTCAATAAGTAAATCACCAATGGCTGTAGAAAAATAACTAAATATGATAACAACTTGAATCCAGTTTATTGTAATACATACATTGTCCCGTTATTTCTCAACATAATTTCCACCAACATTGATGCACTTATCCCATCGTTTATCAATCCTCCCAAACCGGATGCATAGAACTGCGTGCTCTGTTTTCTAAACCACGTTTGCACTTCATATTCAACGTCAGCGTCATTCGCGACATGTCTCCCACCAAGGTGAGTTTTCAGTGGACCAAAAAGGTGGAAATCGCTAAGAGCTAAGTCGAGGCTGTAAGGTGGATGTTCCAGAATTGCCCACCTTAGTTGGTTAATTTTTTCCTGAGTTAATCGAGCCGTATGTGGTCTGGCATTGTCATGAAGAAACAACACTCCTCTAGTCAGCAGTCCTGGACGTTTTCTTTCCAGCTATGCATCGCTTTACGGGACAAACTTTTGTCAGCATAAACAGGAAGCATTTCCTTATGAATGTCCTTTGCAGGCAGTCCTTTTGCCCAAAATAAAAAAAAACTCACAACAGCACATTGCTCTTTGGTTGTATACTCCGTAAGTACAGTCACAATTTTGTTTATGCGCTGCGCATGCGCATGAGACACCTAGCGCCACCTGACGAACGGGAATATACAGTTCGATGTTGCTGTCACCTAATGACACCCGTAGAAAACACGAACTACATTTACCTGCCATCCTACAGAACTGTGTGACCTACTTATTGACTCGCCCTCGTAATATGAACGGTAGCAAAGCCAAATTTTATCAGTCGCATATAATCACTCCGTCTCTCTCTCTCTCTCTCTCTCTCTCTCTCTCTCTCTCTCTCTCTCTCTCTCTTTCTCTCACTCGCTTTCTCTTTCTCTTTCTCTCTCTCTCTCTCTCTCTTTCTCTCTCTCTCCCTCTCTCTCTCTCTCTCTCTCTCTCTCTCTCTCTCTAAGGATGACTTATTCTTTGCCCACAGGGATCTCCATAAGTGCTCAGGCTCCACCCATAGATAACAATGAGAATCGGCATCACGCCAGTCACCTTAACTTCTCAGGATATTTCATAAGACCCATTTTATGTGTGGTTTATCTGGGAGGCCCGGTCGATTTTTATAACACGTCCGCATCATTGGAGTTTCGAATACATGACCTCCAGACAAACACATGATCTCCAGACAAACACATGACCCCAGACAAATATATGACCCCAGACATTGCCTTACACCGGCTCCCAGTTTGTTAGAAAATAAACATACTTAAATAACAGGAATAGAATTACAAAGTTGCCAGAGGCATACAAGATCCATCGTACATCGTTTAAAACTACGCCATGGCCTTACTATCATCGCTTTTCCTGATGTGCCCCAGAAATGCCCTTCACAAACTCGCATACAACATAAAACGAACCACAATTACTCTCTGTAATGACCTCCTAGCCAAGGGACGCTGGCCAGCTTGAACGATTGCGTCAACGCCAAGAAATATATCACCCGTGATATAAATTATTTCGGACTTGGAGCCCCGGCAAATTTCACGTATTACGAATTACCTACAAATCGAAGAAAAGAAAGCTAACAAATGCCGGTGTAAGCGGATTCTTCCTCTGGGTATCGTGAGAAATGGGGAGCATTGATCAAATTGATGATTGGGTAGCAGACGACCTTTTCTGGCCTCATATTGAGAAATAAGCCATCTCGTCTGCAGTATTTACCGATAAGCTCGACATGACATTTATTGGCTGCTTTAACTCTTTGTGTGTCCACTATTTGTTGCATTAACTTGCAGTCCTAACTTTTGTTTTAACTCCTTTCTGGTGAAACGGAGACGTAAACAATACGGTAGTCAAGGCCCTCGGCGAGATTACTCGTAAGGAAAGGGAAAGTGATCGCGTTGGAGGACAACAGAGCAAAAGAGGTAGAATACTTCGGCTTGGATGCGAAATCCAGTGGACTTTTGGGGATATCCTAAAATATGAGCATGATGAGGCACGGAGTGATCAGAGGATAGTGCCGATATGCAGTATTACGAAACACATAATCTGACGACAGCTAGTACTATTAGTATTGGGATTCTTTGCCGGTTGTTGGGGACGGAGTGTGTATGGGAATGTCCCGATTGGTGGGATATCGGTTCATGACTCAACTCCACCTCAAATATATATTCGTTCTACCAAGCGCTCTGAGTGAAGAAACTAAGTGTTATCGAATAGCCGTCTAGTCTGGGTTGACTTTTCGTACAGAAAGAAACACATGCTTTATCAATTTGGGCAAACCCGAAAGGTATCACATTACTTCATCCCACATGCATTTCATAATCTCCTCTCTACACGCTACTGGCAACACATTGGCAAATTCACAGTTAAATTTGTATGCCTTCTCCTACGCCAGTGGCTACCAGTATAATATAATGTTTCATAGATCTATCCAGTACTGTGTTTATATACAAAACCTTAGTAAAGAACCCCCCATCTACCCCTTGATGTATATTGGGTAAATAGTGCCAGTCTCATTTTTGTATAGACAATCGGCACCCGATGAATGATATGGTCAATATTTCGAGTATAACGGCTGCCTTAACTTTTAAGAACATTCATTAGGCTTAGTTGACCAGGAAGCAGGTTACTTTGTATAACGTCCCCACATAGATGGGGATTCGAACACATGACCATTGGATCGGCAAGCGAGCGTGCTAGCCACTACACTGAACGGGCTCCCTGTGTGACTAAACAGGCTCCCTGTGTGACTACATATAACAGATTAATTTACTTGTTTCACGGGTGGGTTTGCAGTCTGACTACAATCGATCGAAGTGCATCGGTTTTGGACATTATGCTCGTAGGTCGTGTCCGTATTTCTTTCTCAATGCATTGTTTTCGGGCTTTGTTCTCCGATTTCGTGACAAAATAGCTCAGCGCCTCGTTTGAAAGCGCAAGTTAGGATTTAACAATCTTGCTTACACATTGGACAAGCACTGGCATTATGAATTATTATTGTAGATGATATAGTGAATAGGTGTTCATACAACGTTTCCAGGTAACCCATAAACGGACTATACCTATTTCAGAAATGTGAAATAACCAACAATTATTTGATGTCTTTATATAAGTACAATTCTGTGGGTTTTCCATGGATTTTTAACACAATCAGACAAACGCACACGGACACAAAACTCTTGTTTGTATATTGACCAACATAAGCGATATAACAGACCAAGTAAAGAAAAGTAAATTATTATTGCTTATACATTTACATCTCCGGTTGAGCTGACATATTTACTTTCACAATGTTTGCGCTACTTACCAATAACCTTAACCAGAAATTTACTGGCTACTTTACTGGTTTTTGCTGTAACTTCTGCGTAATTAAAAAGAGTTATTTCGCTGTATGTGTATCTGCACAAATGAAAATTTGTTGGAAAACGTGGTCATAATGAGGTTTATTTGTTAGGGGTTCATCTTTCAGAATGTAACACCCACTTAAGAGAAATGCAATTAAGTATATGAGAAATGTTATTAGGGTATCTCAAAGGGGATGGGTTCCTATCCTCTATCACCCTCTTTTAGAAGCCAGTCATATGACTCGTTCCCCCACGTGAAGGTACTAAGGGTAAGTTGGTATCATACACTAATTAATGTAAAGTATGTAAAGACATCAGATTGGTTTGACATCAAGCAAGGAGTCCGTCAAGGATGTGTGCTGTCCCCTTATTTGTTTAACCTGTACTCCGAAAATATAATGAGAAATGTAAGAGATGATATAAATAGGGAGCTATATGCTGCCGTAAATATCGGTGGTCTTGACATACCAGAGATTCGGTTTGCTGATGATACAGCATTGCTATCCACAACACAGACTGATATAGAAAACCTAATAGCCTTAACCCAAATGAATAGTGAAAATCACAGCTTGTATCTTAACATTGCAAAAACAAAGATAATGCATACAGATAAAACCACTATGGAGAATGTAATATATGTTAATGAGGAAAAATTGGAGGTGGTGGAAAATTTTGAATATCTTGGGTCATTGATTACCAACAACGGTGACACAATGAAAGAAATTAAACTACGACTATCAATTGCTCTTCAGAGACTAAAACAGATGAATAATTTATGGTGTGGGACAGACAGAACTACAAAAATTAGATTTTTAAGAGCATGCATCTTTCCCATTGCAACATACGCCTGTGAGACCTGGACACTTACTAAACAAGCTGAACAGGGCATAAATGCCTTTGAATATAAATGTTATAGACGAGTTCTAAGAATATCTTGGGTAAATAAAAGAACAAATGCATCCATACTTCCAGAGCTGAATATTGAAGAAGGCTGGCTATTAAAAACGATAAAACAAAGAAAATTGAAATATTTTGGTCACTTGAAACGTCACGAAAGTTTGGAGAGAACAATAATGGAGGGGTATATACCTGGGAAGAGAGGAAGAGGAAGGCCAAAGAGAAGATGGGTGCTGGATGTGGCGGATGATCTCCAGATGGGTGTATCAGACGCAGGACATCTTGCTTATGATCGAGAGGTTTTCCGGAAGGTTGTTATGGGAGCGAGGTTCTGCAAAGGACATGCTACTGAATGAATTAATTAATGAATGTAAATGTATGCTTCTTGGGAAGGTGTGGAGACCACGGACTGTTGCCACTATCCTTAAAATGAATGCCCTTTTCTATCACTGGGAAAAGGGTGTTAGTGTGCAGGTGCCCGCCCTCATGCAGTCTCATGTACTATTCTCATTTATGATGTATACACTTAAACATGCAAGTGATGGACTGAACAAGCAATTTCAGGACAGAACATTCACTCTATAATCAGGACGTACATTTACATCACAGAGTAATTACTGTATAGACCAAACATATACTGTCAGCACATATTCATTGTGTTTACAAACAATCTTTTAGAATCACTCAAACAGTTGTATTGTAACATGAAGTGTAATAATTCATAAAGTATGAGAGCAAAATATTGTTTTCACATGGAGTACATCTCTGGAAAAACTGGCATTATGTTCACATGAAATATCAACTGTTGTGAATGCATAATTGTGGGGGAAAACTATTGAATCATCTAAGATACAACACTAATGTATATATGCATCAGAGGTAAATATCACAGAAGTAAAAGGATATTTATATCTCTGGTGTAGCTGATATCAGCCGGTAGGGTCTTCTGTGTATCTAGACTTCTAATGGATGAAAGGATCTTCCTTGGAGCCAGTTTTCTATCAGAGAGTCATCTCCCATGTGAGTGAGGTATAGTAAAGTTCTTCTGTCAGGATCCAACATCTGGTGTTCTCATGGGTTCTCATGGGTCAGATACTTGAAGGATGGGGGTGGTGAAGGATGCATGGAAATATGCTGAAATAATATGTGGGCTGGCAAGAGATGGACATGATCATACTAACTTTCCTGCTCTCAGCAATGAAGTCTGCATCTTCAGAACAACAGGCTTCTGGTTACACCGCCCATCTGACGGTCCAAGCAAAGTATAACTTCATAAGCATTTTATAACATCCGCATGTCATTAACGCATAAAACATGTCAAGAAAGAACAAGAAAATAAAAGGGGGGAGGGAAGAACGGGTCAACTCAATGGTGAGATCACCTCCTACTTCTCTTTACAGATGGCATTTAATCCATCATCTCATGCTGCATGGTCCTGATTGGATCAACTCTTGATGAAACCAGGACAGTAAAATAAGATAGTCATAAACTTAAGACCAGGGGGTCTGGTTGTGACCAGGATATCCGGTTGTATCAAAGTAAGTTGATTCAAAGTGATCAATGAGGTAACAGACGTGTTGGGATGAAGGTATGTTGGTACAGAGGCATGTTGAAATTAGGTTAAAGGCATATTGTGATGAAGGTGGGTTGAGACAGATGCAAGTGAAAACAGATGTATTTAGTGACATCTCCTATTAAGTCAAAAATAGGTTGAGACTGATGCTTGTTAATACAGGGTGTGTTGAGATGGATGCAGATTGAGTTAATGGTCAACATTATACCATCATCATCATCATCATGTGCCCGTATGTAAGCTTGTCTTTCTTTTCTCTGGCTTAGATTTAGATCTCAAATGTCACTCATCACCATCATCATGTATTGATGTAACCGCCTTTTTATATCAGAGGGAATGGTTATAACTATTCCTCCCACAACAAAGTAATCTTCATTAACCATCATACATTGTACAACAATCACAAATGAGAATATTTGTATCTCCTGCGTTTAAGGGAGAGCCTTTATAAGAGTTATGCATTCAGCATAAGCATGGGTTTGAACAAAAACATGTATGGTCATTCCCAGCGGTCTCTTTTGAGCAGAGGGCTGGAGGACGACATTCTCAAACCACCAAAGGTTGCAGGTTATCTCGTTCACAAAGTCCGAAATGGGCTGCTTTATACTCATATTTCAGAACGTAAATGTCCTGCCCTTGAACGTAAGAATCACCCAGTCATCATCACTGTTGTGTGAGGCTGTTGGTGTGTGCAACGTCCGGCTAACATTTTGGTATATGGTGCGACTCTTATAAATGACCATTTATTCTCAGAACAAAACATGGCAATTTCACAAAACATATTCAGGAAAAAGGGTGAATAGAAGAATCGCAAGATATATACATTCCTACAGGTGTGAGTCAGTGTACAGGGTTTTAAAAGAGATAGACTTTTAGCTACATTTTCTCCATAAAAGCATCAATGCTTAGCAAGTACATTTGAAAAGTACATTATCCATGTATTGAGAAAAGTAGTTATATACATATGGAGTTAGAAGGAATATTCTTTAGTAGCTTATTGCAACAGAATGTCTAGCTGAAAGGTTCTACCACGGCAAGTGTACTAGAAAAACATGGCGCTTGGCCTTCATTCCAACAGGATCAAGAGCATTGATTGTGATCATTTGAATGCATCTTAAACATTACATCGACATTATTATAGGTATAAACATCGTATTACTTTAACCTCGAGGATTGATTCAACACACATTGATGGTCGAGCTTTCCTGAGGGAGTCCATAATACTGCCTTGATCTACTTCCAACCGAAATGTTGGTGATCGTCTCGAAGGTTTGGCCAGGACTGATTTAATTTTTCCCCCAATTGTGCCTATAGGGGTCTGGCTGACGCCTCTGGACTGGCTTTGAATCGCCCACATAGTTAGTCCTATCTCTGTAACGGCTGATGAAATATGCGGGTGTATGGTGTTCCTAAATAGTCAGATATATGAGTGTCGGAGGGCCGTGAGGTGGCTGGAAATATCTTATAGTCATGGTGCTGTTGTTGTCATTGTTTTAATTAACTTTTAACCACACAAAAACCCTAAAATTAAAATTATAAAACTAATAAAAAGATCTTGCTTGCTTGCTTGTGTTCGTTGGCTTGAGCTCCAACGCGAAGTCCTGTATGTCGGATGAAGGCATCCTGTTGTCCATGAGAAAAAGATGTAATCTTTAACTCAGTGACCAAAGCTTTTGTGCATTGGCGATGACGTCATTGTTTTGGTTGTGAATAACACACACCCGGTAGAACAGCTGCATTGTGTGGACTTTGGTGATAATCAAATTAAGAAGAATCGGACGATCCCCAAAAAATGCAGAGCTGCTATATTTGTGCCTCTTTGGCCGACACATCTGACTTACCACAACCACATTCAAAACCGGCCGTGTAACCACCTAGATAATTGGACAGCTCTGCAGCCGAGCAGAGCAGGGCACTTACTTGTTCTGACAGTCGGAAAGGACTGTCAAAGGGTGAGGTAACAGAACTCCATGTGGAATTGGAAGGTAAGGGGAAACCACCACATTATTTTAACAAGACTTCTTGACACAACACAATTCAATGGCAGTAACCGACGCCAATGGCTGTCTTAAGACATCCTCGTCCGGTAGTGACTGTTATGTGCCACTACACGTCATCCAGAGACTGAAAGCAACATCTTAATTAAAACAAATAAATTTAAAATAGGTACATGGAAAGTTAGGACGTTAATTTAGCTTGAAAAGTTACACAATGTTATAAGTGAAATTAAAAGCATGAACTAGAATATCATAGGCATAGCTGAGGTGAAATGGAAGGAATACGGGAAAATTATAAACGACAAACACAATAATTTATTCTGGAGGGGATACACACGAAAAAGGAGTAGGACTAATATTTAATAAACAAACACCCACATCATTTAATGGTTACTGGTGTATTTCATATAGAGTTGTTATGGTCAAATTGAAAGGCAAACCAATATATATTAATACTGTACAAGTATACGCACCAACAACAAGCTGTAGTGATGAAGAAATACAACATTTTTACGATGAAGTAGACATGGCAATGTCTCAAATTAAATCACAAGATATAAAAATAATACTAGGTGATTTTAATGCAAAAGTGGAAAAAGGAAGAATGGAGGATGTAGTGGGGAATTATGGTTTGGGTACAAAGAATAAAAGAGGAGAGCAACTAATACAATGGGCAAATATCAATGATATGATAATTGGAAACACATGGTTTAAACACCATAAACGACTACTTTACACATGAAAAAGCCCTGATAAAAAAACGCAACCAAATTGACTACATCCTTATTAATTTAAGGTTTATACGTGCTTTAATTAATGTAAAGACAATGCCAGGTGCTGACTGTAATAGTGATCATGTACCACTATGTGGATTAATAAAAGTAAACCTGAAGAGAGAAAAAATTTAGTTAAGAACATGAGACTTAATAAAGAGGTTTTGAAGGAAGATAAGAAATTCAAGAACAATACAGCGTGATTGTGAAAAATAGATATAATGTAATAGCTAAAGTACAGAATATAAACGAACAATGGGAAATGTTAAGATTCATCAAATGAGCAAGGACATATTACCGGACAGAAGCCAAAATGCTCAGAAAAAATGGGTGACTGAAGAAATCTTAAAGTTGATGGCCAAACGAAAACAGAGTAAAAATGATAAACGAGAATATAACCAGATCAATAAAGAAATAATAAATAATTGTGTGAAGGCAAAAGAAAGTTTGTTAAACGATCAGTGCAAGAAAATTGGCTTAAATTCTATTAAGATACTAAAAATATGCACAGACAAATCAGTGAGCTCACTGGAAGAAAAATAAGAATAAATACAGGGTGTTTAAAATCAAAAAACAGGAATGATATTATTGGAGGAGGATACTATAATGAAGAGGTGGAATGAGTGTATAAGAGAATTATATGATGGAGAATGAGCAGAATTAACAGAAGTAGGTAACTTAGAAGGTCCACGTATTCTAAAAGAAGAAGTCGCTGACGCTATCAAGCATATGAAGAAAGGAAAAACAGCTGAGCCAGATGGAATCACAATGGAAGAATTACAAGTAATTGGGGGAATTTGGAGTAGACATATTAACGAAAATGTTGAATCATATTTACAGCAGTGGATATATACCAAGCGATATGCTGAAATCTGTATTTATAGCTATACTAAAAAGACCAGGGGCAATTGAATGAGAAGATTTTCGCACGATTAACCTCATAAATCATGTCACTAATCTTTTTTAGGGTGTTCTTTTAATAACTGTGCAGTGTTTGAAAATATTGCAGGTCCAAGTTTTGTATTTACCCTCTGTAAAGTACATGCAACATATAAGTAAATACAAAGTTGGACCGGCAATAATTTCAACCACTGCACTGTCATTAAAAATACACCCTGGTACTACGAATTATAATGAGAAGAACACGAAAGAAATTTAAAATGGAAATTAGTGAAGAACAGAATGGATTTGTGGAAAGAAAAGATACAAACAATGCAATGTATACATTACGGACATCATTAGAAAGATCAGTAGAAACAAAGAAAGGCATAGATTTGTGCTTCATAGATTATACTAAGGCATTTGATAAAGTAAAACATGATGAACTGATTAAAATGTTGGAAGATATTAACATTGATGGGAAAGATCTCAGAATAATAAACAATAATTATGGAACCAAGTAGCAGCAATTAAAATGAGAAATAAAGAAGGAAATTATTAACAAATAAGGCTGGGAGTACAACAGGGATGTGTTTCGTCACCGGATCTCTTCTCCCTCTATAGCCAAGTAATAATGAGAGAGATCAAAGAGAAGCCATGAATAATATTTGGAGGTTATAATAAACAACACTGGTGATCGAGTGAAATGGCGAGTCATGACCACCCACGCTTTCCGGCATAGCACATGATTGATTGATTGATAATAAACAATATACGCTTTGCAGATGACACAGTATTGATGGCAGATAATTCAAAAGATCTTCAACATTTGTTGGACATTGTAGTAACAGAGAGAGCGCAGAAAGGACTCTCCTTGAATTTAAAGAAAACAGTAACAATGGTGATATCAAAGAAAAAGGTAACACTCAAATGTGAAATAGAGATAGAAGGGAAAATTCTTCACCAAGTGAATAGTTTTAAATATCTAGGGACATTTATAACATTTGATGGAAGAGGCACAACAGAGATTAAGAGCAGGATAGAGCAAACAAATGCTGCATTTGAAAAAAAAATGAAGAATATCTTATGCAATAAGTCACTATCATTGACTGTAAGAAAGAGAATGCTGAAGTGCTATATAGAACCTGTTTTGTTGTACGGCTGTGAATCTTGGAATGTAAATGAACAAATTAGGAAGAGATTGGAAGCGACAGGAATGTGGTTCCTGAGATGAATGTTGTGAATTCCTTGGATTGCCAAAGTAACTAACAATGACTGCCTGAAAGAGGCTAATGAAACTAGAACATTATATACAACAATAAGAAAGAGGCAAACAGTTTTTCTGGTCATGTGATGAGAAGAGTCATTGGAGAATATCGTGACAACTGGAAAGATTGAGGGGAAGAGAGGCAGAGGCAGACCAAGAGAAATGATGCTGGATGTAATGCGACGGTGGCATGGAGGAATATCAACAGCAGAGTTGATTCAGAAAACCAAAGACCGAGATCTGTGGAGAGTTATGAACGCTTACGCCAGCCGGCATGGCACTTTATGATGAGAGAGAGAGAGGGAGAGACAGAGGGAAGGAGAGAGAGAGGGAAGGAGAGAGAGAGAGAGACGTTTATGAAGCGTAGACGCGTAGTATGAACATTTTAAGAAACTTGCCTAATAGAAACATACTTAATACATAGCCACGTGTCATTCACAACCACAAATGTACATTTGCATTTACGTAACTTAAAACCACATGTTATTATCAGCCGTGTCTTCGCTGTGAAAATTAGACACTGCTTAGATTCTGTATCACTTTAAATCACGCGATCTTGCACATTCACATGTTTAATATTAATAATTATGTGTTATATCGTGCATAAAATGGCTTCTGACAGCTGAGAATAAATAATAGTAATTTATCGTCGTGCCAGGAGCAAAGACTAGAACGTAGAAAGGTATTCTAGCTAAACATAAGAAGTATTATTTAATGTGACGATCATTAAGGCGTAAAAACAATGTGGCAGTCGGCAATTTCATGATGTAAACTTATCTCCAGGTGCTTGTATACCCAGTATGCAGACATGTATATAGTGTCTGCGTTCTATATTATGTGTGGCAGCGTGAGCCCCATAAGACCCAACCGAACCCGAATAGCAGAGAGGATAAAATATAACCAGTCCTGTTTAGGACTAATTCGAAAGAGAACAAGGAAAGAAAAGAATATCAAAACTCAGCACACACAAAACCGACGCTGCAGAAGCAGGGTGAACGAGACCGATTTATTTTTTTTCGTAAATATTGGATTAGATTACGTGTGAACATTTATATTTCATTGATTAGTTCGTTGGTTGATTTTTACATTATATGGAAGAAAGTTTTCAATTTTAAGGCAAGTGCGTTGGCTTTTTGAGTGCATGAGCCACGAAAAAAGGTTTATTTCTTTCGGGGTGGTGTTGGTGCTGGAATTTTGGCCGCGAAACCGTACCAAAGTACAATCTCCAATGGAAATGTGCTGCTGAGTTGTCATTCTGCTCTCCAGATGCAGAAAGCGGGGTATGCAAGACTGGTACTGGAATTTTACATCAGCGGAACCCGATATTAAGAGGTAACCTTGCCATGATTAGCTCAGCACATTAAATACCTACTGAAGTTAGACTATAGGAAACAAACATACATTGTTGTTTATTATCCAACTGTATGAAGTGTGTCCCTGTCGACGGCTTATGGTATTAATTAGTTTATAACAGAACAAGTAACAAATATTAGTCTATGTTTCTGTCGGATATGTAGAGATTGATGGCTCAACCCCAAAGAGAGAAAGGATACAAAGTCATTTTTCCCAATGTGATCCTGCCAGTTTAATTAATTTAGCTGTGCTGACTCAATTGATTGAGACCAGAAATAAAGTTTTAGAGAACCAAGGAATACCTTCAGGAAATAACTGAAAAAGTTGTTACTGAGTATCCAACATATCCCTTTAAGTGGTTCCTTGCCTCTCCTCTACCAACTAAATAATTCTATCTAAGAGTAGTTTAAATTAAAACAATTTGACTTTGACAAGTAAATATTACACTCATGAGAGGAAATGACTTCCTTATTTTTTCATCATTTATTAACTATATATTGAGTAATAAACAGAAATGTTTGAAAAAATTAATTAGAAATGCATCAGTTACATCCATGAAAAGTCAGAAATCGTGTACATCCAGATTTTTACACATAGTTTCCACAGAGACTCCCCTCCTCACATAGCATTGAGATTACATGTAAATTAGTCGTTACTTTTCCTACAGATCTTCTGTGATAGAAATCTGAAAAAGAAATTTCCTGCCCCCTTTGTCTTGACTTGTGGGTTGTGGATTCTTGCTTCAGGCTGTCACTGTGTTTTATGTTCCTCTTCAGTGTATGTTATTTCTTCCCGGTTTGTAGGATATTCTAAGTGGCTCTAGATTACCTTGTTTGGCAGGTAGGTCATGTTTAAAAAAATGTTATCTCTCCTAAAACAACTGGAACTTTCGCAGGTAGATTTGGTTCTGCCCTACTCCCTCACAGACCAATTAGCAAAGCTGCTGCTATCACCAAAGAGCTACTTTCAGTCAAGCGTTTGCCTTCACCAAGTCCTGCATTCAATCTAGTCAGATCTGGATCTAGCGGTCATGAACCACTATCTAAAATTCCAGCATCAATCATAATGATATCATCAATATGAACATCAGAAATTAAATGCTGTATCTTTCAAGACAAACACAAGTGGAATCAATAAAATGAATCTTGTTCTTAGAGAAAATGTTGTTGTTGTTTGTCCATCAAGAATGATGATGACCATTCATTTCATCCAGTGGGGTTGAAGGTGTGGAGCCGTGGGTTCTAAGATGGCTGATAAGGCCTATTTTGGCTCGAAATGTTCTTTGACAATGTGGACAAAGAATGCTTGACGTCTCTGGAGGAGGATTTCCTGCAGTGGTTTTTCTGTCCTGCCTTTTCTTCACAGCTCTTGCAGTCCTGGTTGCCTCACATATGACTGCACCTTTGCGCAATGATGCACGCCACGAATTTCGGTCTCTGGCTGCAGCCTCCCAGGTGTCATGATGAATTCCAAAAGCATTCAGTGAAATTTTCAGTGTGTCTTTAAAACGTTTCCTCTGGCCATCTTGGGAGCGTTTACCACAACGCAGTTAGCTGTAGAAAATTCGTTTAGGGAGCCTGTGATCTGGCATGCGGGTCAAGTGACCAGCCCAGCGAATCTGATTCTTCATCAGTATAGTGTGGATACTGGGCATGGATGCTCTTTCTAGGACTTCAGTGTCTGGAATCTTGTCTTGCCATTTAATCTTCAGTAGCTTCCTTAGGCAGACTGTGTGGAAGTGGTTTAATTTCCTAGCGTGCCGCTGATAAACAGTCCAGGTTTCACAAGCATATAGCAGTGTGGATAATACAACTGCTTTGTAGACTTTTAGCCTTGTTTGCAGGCTTATTCCAGTTCTGTCCCATACATTCTTGTACAGTCTGCCAAAGGCTGCACTGGCCTTGGAGATTCTTGCATTCACTTCGTCATCGATTGTGGCAGCTTGTGACACAGTGCTGCCAAGATAGGTGAATTTGTCCACAACACTTAGTCTATGATCATTCACTTTGATATTCGGCACAGTGTGATTATTCCCTGGAGCTGGCTGGTACATAACTACAGTCTTCTCCAAGTTGATATTGAGCCCAAATTTGGCACAGGCATGTGAGAAAGCTGAAACATTATGTTGCATGTCCGTCTCTGAGTTGGCGTATAGAGCGCAATCATCAGCAAACAGGAGCTCTCTGACGGTGCCGCTGTCAATTTTGGTTTTAGCTTTCAGCCTTCTGAAATTGAATAACTTTCCATCCATACGGTAGTTGATGTCTATTCCAATGTCGTCGTTCTCGAAGGCATTCATCAGCATGGCTGAAAACATGAGGCTGAACAGTGTTGGTGCCAGGACACATCCTTGCTTCACTCCATTGGTGACAGGAAAGGGTGTTAGAGAAAATAAACATAGAAGAAAGATAGTCTTGGTGTTCTCAATTAATTATCACCAACATAGTTGTTTGCTCTCCCTCCAATCTTCCACTATCGGGTGTTCAAGGTTTAACTAGCAGATTTTCAGTTTCATCTTCACCTATGCCTGTCCTTTAGGTCTATAGTTTAAGTAATACCTTGACTGATTTGGAATTTGACAATTACGTTGACCGTTCTCTTCTGTACCTAGTTTAGTTCTCTACATATTTTTCTATTCAAGAAAAAGGGTCTCATACATTATGGGTTTTGCAAATCATTTCCCATTGCAATGAGTATTTGCTTATAAACAATATAAGACATTATGGTATCAATTCTTGTAGGGTATTCGGCTGAATTCTTTTCTAATCCAAAGTTTTTCGGTGAGTATATTCTCTCCTCTTCACCGTGTATATGCTAAGATTGTATTTCATGTATCATCATCATCATCATCATCATCATCATCATGGTTTCATTATTATCATCATCATGGTTTCATTATTATCATCATCATGGTTTCATTATATCATTGTCATTACAATCATTATCATTATATCATTATCATCATCCTGACATTAGGAATGTTGTAACATGAAATACAAAGAGGGATCTTGCTTAAGATCCAAAACCAGATGCTTGTAGTATGAGTAATGTAGTATGGGTTGCGTCGTGATTAGAGCACAAAACTAGATGATTGTAACATGAATGATATTTTATACGAAGGGTTGTCATGCGTCGCAGTGTACTAAATTACTAATTAGAGTATGCATTATGCCTAACAAGTTCTCTGATGATAGAAATGACATTCCACATTAAAACTGCCTGCTATCATGAGATTGACTGTTAGCTCATACCCTTTTCAGCATTCACTGATTCTCAGACATAATATTCATATGTATGGATGATCATACAGGAATCTTTCATCAAACATCATTCATACTTGCATGTAAGGTGAGTAATTATATTTATGTGATTTCCCAATGGTAACTTAAAATGTTTAACATCATTGACACCACAATGAAATCTCTCATTTTACAATCATTCATCAGACACATCATATCTGTAGGAATGACAATTAGTATATGTTTGTGCTTTACACATGATAAATTCACAGATTTAACAACAATTACATTACATTAGAACCTCATTCATGCTCATTCTCATCCTTCATCAGAAATTATAATATTTCCTGGATGATAAATATTCATACTGATGTGGTGTTACAAATAATACATTCACGTCTGTTTAACAATAATTAAATCACACCTGAGTCCTCACAGACATGTTCTCAGCAATGACATAGATTTATGTGATCAATCAATCGATCAATCATGTGCCATGCCGGAAAGCGTGGGTGGTCATGACTCGCCATTTCACTCGATCACCAGTGTCCTGGATCAGCTCAGTGTTCCTGTCTCGTCCATGCCATGTGGCCAAGTCATCCAGGTATTTTCCTCTCGGTCTTCCTCTTGGTCTGTTCCCTTCGATCTTGCCAGTTATCACCAAGTTCTCCAATCCATTTCTTCTCATAACATGTCCAAAAGATTTTTACTGTCTACGTCTAATTTCTCTAATCAGTTTACGATGTTCATTTGTCTCCTGTAGTACTTGGTCATTGGTTTTTCCGTCTGTCCATGGTATTCTTTGCATTTTCCTCAGAAACCACATTTCTGCAGCCATCAGATGTTTTTCAGCTTGACTGCTCATTGTCCAAGTTTCACATCCATACAAAAGAACAGGCTCTATGTATCCCCTCAACACTCTTTTTCTCGTTTCAATTGACATCTTTTTATTGGTCAGAATGTTTTTCATCTTGCTAAAGGCTACTTTCGCCATGGCGATTCTTGTTCTAATCTCTTCAAGGCATCTCCCATCAGATGTTATGACTGTTCCAAGATAATTGTACCGATTCACTTGTTGAAGAATATTTCCATTTACTTGTATATTACATTGTGGCACTTCTTCCTTCCTAGTGACGACCATAACCTGAGTCTTTTTACAATTTAATTCTAACCCCAGTTGCTCACTGTGTACAACAACCGCATCTACCAATTGTTGCAAGTCCTGCGCATTGTCTACAATTAATACTGTATCATCTGCATATCTAATGTTATTGATATTTCGTCCTCCAATGCTGATTCCATTTATATCCTCTACATTTCTGAAAATATTTTCACTGTATCTTCTTCTTCTTCTTCTTCTTCAGCGTTCCGAGCCATTGAGGTTCTTTGCTGCAAATACAATCCGTCTCCATTCGTCTCTCTGGTGGACCTTCTCTTGCCAGTCGTTGATTCCAAGTGCTTGTAGGTCTGTATGTATATTATCTCTCCACCGCCTTCTTGGTCTACCTAGGGGTCTACGGTCATTTATTTCCTGAGTGTAAGCGAGTTTTGTTTCCCTATTATCTTCCATTCTTTCTATATGCCCCAGCCATTGTAGTCTATTAGCCTTCATGATACCAGTGATTAGCGGGGACTTAAACAAATCATAAATGTCTTTGTTACTTCTTCTTTTCCACTCTCCACTTTGTGTATCCCTAATGGATCCAAAGATGCGTCTTAAAATTTTGTTCTCAAAGGTTTGTAACACTGTATAGGGAAAAAAAATCTGGAGACATCATACATCCCTGCCTAACACCTCTCTTAATTGGCTGATACTGTCCCACTTCATTATCAATCCTTATTGCAGCTTGTTGTTTCCAATATATGTTTTTTATAATTCTAATGTCTTTCCCATCAATTTGTAGATCTGCAAGCATATCCACCATGTTGACATGTCTAACTCTATCAAAAGCCTTTTTATAGTCAATAAAGCAAAGATGTATATCCTTGTTTACTTCTATGGCACGTTCAATAACTGTTCGCAGCATATACACAGCATTTACTGTACCCTTTCCTTCTACAAACCCACATTGTTCTTCCCCTATTTCAGGTTGTATCTTCTTCCTCACTCTTTGCATGATAATTCTTAGCAAAATCTTTGTGATGTGACTCATTATACTAATTGTTCTATGTTGATCACATTCCAAGGTTCCTGATTTCTTTGGGATTGCAATAAATACAGAGTTACATAATTCAGGAGGTATATCTCCAGTATCATATAATGTGTTCATCAGTCTGGTGACTTGCTCTAGTCCAAATTCTTCTAAAGCTTTAATCATTTCTGTTGTGATGTTATCTGCACCGGGGGCCTTGCCAGCTTTCATATGCTTAAGAACATTTCGAACATTAAGAACATTTATGTGATCATTAGACATAATTATGAGATTCTCAAAGGATTCTTCCCCCTGTGTAGCAATAATGAAAATACACATGGATTCCTCACCCCCCCCCCCTGCTCTCATAGATTTATGTGATATACTCAATCCACATTCAGGCATTATGAATCTTAACCATTCTAACATGCCGGTTGACTAAGTATTATTGTGTGACACAGATATTAATTCCATATGTTTACACCATTGAAAATACATTTGACTCACCACATGGGTGCTTTAATTCAACACACAAAATTAGGATCACTATAGGACTCTATTTGGTACTCATGTGTTCATGAAATACACGAATATTACTTGTTTGTCCATGTGCTCGTGTCAAAAATAAATCTACTGACTAATGTGCTCATGTAATTAAAAACTCTTTACTATTACACATTACACTAATTTCTCTATCAGTGTTGGCACATGTAAACTAGTTTTCTTCTTACCAGTGTGGGCACATGGAACATTGTGCCCTTACCACTGCACTAAGGATTCTGAGTTTTCTTAACTCTTAAGTTACTCACCACTCTAAATCACTGCAAATTTACCTACTTAAGAAATAAATGTACAACTTGGACTAATGCTTATTCATTAAATCAGTTGTTTACTTGGGAGAAAAATAAAACTCTTTATGGTTATTCTTAATGGACAGTTTACCCATAGGCTATGAGAACTGAATATATTATTTAGTTCTTACTAAATTAATTTCTTAAGAACTTGCCACATGGTTTTACAATACTGACTTACCACTCTTCTTCTGGGAAACAGACTCACAAACTAATCTAAGATTTAAAATAAATATTCTATTTACCTTCATCCGAATATGATGGCTTCCAACACTTCGGCGACAGGTTTCCGAATCTGGATGCGATGTTGTACGCTGATGTTTCCTATCTTCATTTAAAATACTTATATTTAAATATTATGTTTAGGCATATTTGATCACACCGTCCGCTATCTCAGATCTTCTCCTCTCCTTGTGCTGGGTTGGTTAACAAACAGACAGTTAGTTTCATTGCCGCCATGCGGTATTTATTTAGTTTAGTTGTGTTCCAGTGGTGACGTCACAATGAGTCGATGAAAATGTAGGATTTATCGCAGCGGGGAACAAACTAGCTTTGATGCGGTGTCAAACTTTAGTTGTCGACGGGAAATATTTACAACATATTAAGCTTGTGAAAATTAAATATATCACAGTTTCTTCCAGTTACAGAACAAGTACCAGATTTCAGATTATGATTCTTTTTGTTTTTTACAGAACAAGAACCTGATTTTCAGAGTGCGATTCCTCTTGTCTCAGAACAAGTACTGTATTTAAGACTGTGATTCCTTTTGTCACAGAAAAAGTACCAGATTTCAGACTGCGATTCCTCTTGTCACAGAGAAAAATACAGATTTCAGACTATGATTCCCTTTGTCACAGACTAAGTACTAGATTTCAGACTGTGATTCCCTTTGTCACAGACCAAGTACTAGATTTCAGACTGTGATTCCTTTTGTCAAAGACCAAGTACTCGATTTTTTTTACCCGCCTTATTACAATGTTACCGGCTATGTGGCGAATGAGTTACGAATGCCATTCGTAATCCTGCATGCAGCACTCGAAACACAGCTGTGGGCGATTTGTAAGCATACCGTCTTGTGTTGGTTTCCATACAATGGTAGGTATGCCGGCTGTTCAGAGAGCAATGGCAAACTACTGAACGTAAACTTGCCCAGATTTACAAACAGCCGAACAATGCTGGAGTTGACTGCTACGTCCTGCAAAGAATATGCAGCTAACTTTATTACAACATTATTTTTTACAATATTAATTGCACTGAACCCCTGATGACATTGAAATAGCACGAGGAATAAATCGACAAGTATTTATTAACACTAATAGAAGAGTTTTGTTTTTTTTAATTGATCGTTACTTCCAACTCGACCCACCCTATAATGGATACAACGAAATTTTCTAGGAAGACAAGGGGAAACCACTGTTGTATTTTTCGTTGATACGTATGCTGAGAACTGAATATATTATTTAGTTCTTACTAAATTAATTTCTTAAGAACTTACCACATGGTTTTACAATACTGACTTACCACTCTTCTTCTGGGAAACAGACTCACGCATACCGGCATGGCACATGGTGAATAAATCACGGTCTCTTGGTCTGAGCTCCATATCTGTATAAACCAGTCAGTCCGCGATGGTTGAGATGTCTTCAACATCACGTCATTCGCCTTTACTTCCTGTGATATTTTTGGGTACCCATTTTAGACTAGCTCGACCTGGGAGTCCAGATCATTTTTGTTTTAATTCTCGCGTCGAAGTGGGTTCTAATACAGACCGCGTGGCGGCGGGTGATTCTGTCGTGCCAATTGATTCCTTCTGTTCTGTGCAGGCGCTGATTGACGAATGATTGTAGTTTATTAGGAACTGTTTCAGTCTTTCGCTGTGTTTTTTATCCGTACTGTAGTACGACAGAAAGAAAGAAAGAGAGGAAAGGAAGACAGACAGACAGACAGACAGACAGACAGACAGACAGACAGACAGACAGACAGACAGACAGACAGACAAGACAGACAGACAGACAGACAAGACAGACAGACAGACAGACAAGACAGACAGACAGACAAGACAGACAGACAGACAGACAGACAGACAGACAGACAGACAGACAGACAGACAGACAGACAGACAAGACAAGACAGACAGACAGACAGACAGACAGACAGACAGACAGACAGACAGACAGACAGACAGACAGACAGACAGACAGACAGACAGACAGACAGACAGACAGACAGAAAGAAAGAAAGAAAGAAAGAAAGAAAGAAAGAAAGAAAGAAAGAAAGAAAGAAAGAAAGAAAGAAAGAAAGAAAGAAAGAAAGAAAGAAAGAAAGAAGATTTACATTAACCTCTCTGTAAATTCAGTTTTCTCACCGCTCTGTCCCACTCACCTTCAACTGAAACACATAGTACATCCGCCTGGTTTGTAACCGTTGACGTGATGGAAGCGATGTAGTAACACCTGCTGTGTTTAGCGTACTGCACTCAGGTAGAGTTACCTACCTGGGCATGCATCTCACAACAACTGATATCGATTGTGGGTCACGGAAGTGCAAACGCTTCTTGAGTCGATCACTTGTGAAACTAGATGTCTGATTAGATGGCGTTCAGGTATTTTCTTACACGTTAAGTTTGTCACTGATTATACAGGTAGATGAGACAGGCAGCAGGCCGAGGCAGAACAGAGAGAGAGGGAGAGAGAGAGAGAGAGAGAGAGAGAGAGAGAGAGAGAGAGAACATGTGTGTGAGAGAGAGAAACTGTGAGAGAGTGGGAACACTGGGAGACAGGGAGAGGAGAGAAGGACTGGGTGAGAGAGAGACTGAAAGAGAGAGAGAGAGAGAGAGTGAGAGAGCGAGAGCATGAGAGTAAGATAGAGTGAGAGAGAGCGTGAGAGTGAGATAGAGTGAGAGATAGCATGAGAGTGAGATAGAGTGAGAGAGGGCATGAGAGTAGATAGAATGAGATAGAGTGAGAGAGAGCGTAAGAGTGAGATAGAGTGAGAGAGAGTGAGAGAGAGCGTGAGAGTGAGATAGAGTGAGAGAGAGCATGAGAGTGAGATAGGGTGAGATAGAGTGAGAGAGAGAGCATGAGAGTGAGATAGAGTGAGATAGAGTGAGAGAGAGCATGAAAGTGAGATAGAGTGAGAGAGAGCATGAGAGTGAGATAGAGCGTGACAGAGGGATCAAGAGAGCGAGAGAGAGGCAGGACGTGTAAGAGAAAGGACTGAAAGAGGGAGAGAGAGAGAGAGAGAGAGAGAGAGAGAGAGAGAGAAAGAGAGAGAGAGAAAGAGAGAGAGAGAGAGAGAGAGAGAAAGAGAGAGAGAGAGAGAGAGAGACTGGGAGAAGGTTGGAGCTGGCAGTTAGGGAGAAATATTAGGCTATGAAGACAGGATTGAGAAATAATGGACAAGGTGAGAAAGAAAGAGTCATAGTGGATTATACAGAAATAAGAGCAATGTCGAAAGCCATGTTTTAGGAAGTGACTGTTAGAGAACGAACTTTATTTTCAAAGAGTTAATAAAAGATGGAAGAGACTAAATGAGGGGAGATTTCAGAAAGATAAGAGGGTGAATTTGTGTAAAGAAGTTAAAACTGAGGCAAGAAGAGAGTACTGGAAGAGGAAGAATGTTCGGCGAGAATGAAGGAAGAATGTATGAGGTGACGTGACGGCTGGCTTTATGTTATCTGTCTGACAGAATGACTGAAAGACACTTTGACCGACAGATAGACAGACAGGCAGACAAGCAAATTGACAGTCAGACAGATAAACAAACAGACATATAGGCATACTGACAGTCAGACAGTTAAACTGACAGACAGAGAGATGGACAGACATACAGACAAACTGACAGTCACATAGGTAAACTGGCAGACAGACAGACAGACCGTCAGACAGACAGACAGACAGATAGACAGACAGACAGACAAACAAACTGACAGTCACACAGATGGACAGAGAGAAAGATAGGCAAATAGATAGGCATACAGGTGCGTCGACATATATCGTTGTATATTTATTTCCTCAGTGTGGTCTAACATGAATGAAATGAAACAACAAATATCCATTTATTGCACGGGTTGATTAACATATTCCTTGCGCCTAATAAATCAATCAGTCAAGTCAAGTCTACTGCACATTCTAACCTCCCCGTCCACTGAGTTTTTCAACCGCCCTCCATTCTAGCAACTTTGAGAACCACTGAGTTAGAAACACTTAAAACATCCAAGATGTAAATCTATTAATCTTATTAAAGTGTGCATTCTAGCGTGAATTCTCCACAAACTCGTGGTTCTGAGTGACATTAGATGCCTGATAAAGTGATGTCTCCTTGGGTCGATGATTGTTTTTCACGAATAATTTCCCCTCTTGGCCCAACAGCAATGAGCATGCCTGGTTGATCGTGTGTGTCGCCCGATGATTGTGTTATTAGGCTGATCGTGTGTGCAACCCGCTGGCTGTGTTATTATCTGCACGCTTAAGCTTCGTTTGAAGCACAGGACTGTCACATTTGCTTTCACTGTATCAACAATCTACAGAGGGTCGGCTTGGCCAAGTTTGGTTGGTTTATCGCGCTTGCACTTCAAGCTTCCTTGACTTTTTCTTCTGTCGTTCGCTCGAAATGTGTCAATATCTGCAATGTTGTCTCTTAAATTTAAATGCTTATATCTCGTTCGGAAAGCAATGGCAAACATTTTTATTTAGTTGCACGTCCTTCACTGGACCTAGTAGTCAACCCCAGCATATTGGCTGTTCTTGATTCCTGGGCAAGTTCACGTTCAGTAGTTTGCCATTGCTTTCTGAGCGACCGGCACCTACACCTTTTTTCGAAAAAAAACAGCACCTCTGTGTTTCGAACCCAGGCATACAGAATTACGAATCGCGTCCGTAACACCTTCGCCACGGAGCACGGTAATGACAAACTATTGAAATTAAAATTGCCTAGAAAATTACCCTAATGTTGATTGCAAGGTCCTGCAAAATATATGCTATAGTTTAAGCCAGTATGTATTTTTAATGACTGTGCAGTGTTTGAAAATATTGCCGGTCCAAGTTTTGTATTTACCTATTATGTTGCATGAACTTTACAAAGGGAGAATACAAAACTTGCACCGGCAATATTTTCAAACACTGCACAGTCATTAAAAATACACTCTACATAAGCAACGTTTCCGCTGCAGAAATGTATGGTTCCAGCCACATTTGAAATAAGCGTAGAAGTACGAGTCGGGATGTCTGTTGTCCCTTATATTAGTTTTACTAACTAGACTGGATTACGAAGACAACAATAATTGATTTATTTGTTTGTTTCGGTATGTGAGGTTTGAAGATTTAGCTCTAGAGTATAGTGCTTCCAGTCTGACGTGGACAAGCCCCAAAGTTCGTACCGGAATGCGATCAGCGATACCAGTTGTGGGTTATGCTCAATTTTACACAACAATAACTACCATCAGAAAGAGAATCAAATCGACTCTAGAGGTGAGCATGGCAGAATGAATCAGAGCTCTCGCTCTTAAACTCCCGGTACGCTAATGCCGAGGTAGCGGGTCACACCCCTACACTGGTCATTTGGACTAAAATGTTCACTTCTCGTACTTGACTTGGGGACGTGCATTACAAGTGCCTGAGAAATCAGAGTGGGTTCGCCTGATGGCTAGGGACACTGGTAATAGGGATGGCTAATGCATACGCAAAAAATCAGTCCAGTGCATTAGAAGTAGTAGCGTGTGTATGGACTAGGCTTGAGTTCAAAGCGAGCGAGCGTAAAGAAGGATTCTAATGATTTGGACTTCGCTGACTACGCTGTCCTTCTGTCCCTTAAACGAAATCAGACACAAAATAAATTAACTGATTCAGTTCCGAGCGAAACGTAGGTTTGAACCGAACACGGGGCACAGTCAAAGGAACAAGTATAATGGGAATTCCTGTTCACTGAGCAATGAGATTGCAGAAGATCCCGCGAAACAAAACAACACGATGACCCTAATATGGCGATATGAAGTTCTTCTGTCCAAATAGGAGGTCAAATTAGGCGATATATTATCCTTCGGCACTGAATCGGTGCCGGCTCCGCGGCGAAAGGTTTATGGGCGAAGTTCGTAATCCTGCACACCCGCGTTAGAAACACAGCTGTGGGCGATTTGGCAGCAGACCGCCACACGTTGGTTTTTTTTATTAAATGGTATGGGTGCCGGTCGTTTAGAAAGCAATGGCAGATTACTAAACGTAAATTTGCCTAGGAATCATGAACAGCCAAAAACGCCCTGTGAAGGATATGAAGCTAACTGACACTGAAGCAGTTAAACACACTTGATGGGAGGTGACAACAATTGGATGAACACATTCACAGGTGAAAGAAAGACAGACCAGACAGACTTCACGCTCGGGAAGGTCGTGGATTTGTTTACGGATGCCGTCAGTGCCGAGTGATGATGATGATGATGATGATGATGATGATGATGATGATGATGATGATGATGATGATGATGATGATGATGATGATGATGATGATGATGATGATGATGATGACGATGATGATGACATGATCCTGTAGCGAAACACAACAAACACAAACAGCAGACATGCTATTTGAGGTGTGCTTGTTGCAGGCATTTGGAAGCAGGTCGCCTTGTGCTGGTGTTCATGCATGGTATGAGTGTCGGCCATTCAGAAAAAAATGGCAAACTACTGAACGTAAATTTGCCAAGAAATCACATACAGCCAAAAACCTGCTGGCGTTAACTGCGTTGTCCAGTAACGGATATGCAACTTAAACAAAAATACGCATGCACACATTTATCCAGTGCATTCACTAATATTATCAACTACGGGTCAGTAATTGTAGCATGTGTGTAGATTACGGTCGAATTCAAACTGAGAGAACACAACAACAAAAACAACACAATTTAATCATGTTAAGAATAAAAGAATACTGACGCTAACTGATAGAGAGAACCTCTGGACACGTGACATATCGACCACCCCCACCGTGCGTCATTCCCGCATGTTATTACCACTACAGATACATAGTCAATCACACACCATGCGCTCCTTTTCGGGATGAAAGATCAATACTTATCGGTGAAGCAATTCACATGTCTCCGTGAGAAATCATCTACTTGCTGTTATTTTCTGCTGCTTGTCAGCTGATAATAACATTTTCATAACAGGTAATTGTTTTCCTATATCGCTGAGACAACTAAATATGAGCGCTATCTTGAAACGGGTACAAGTGGACCAGTGGGTATGAATATGGGTGGATATGAGTATGTGTGCGTGAGTTGTGTGTATGAAACACAAGAGAGGGCAGATGGGATGTCGACCACGCTTTCTGGGAGTAGGAAACCGCTATTTTTCAGGAACCTTCTGAAATGATAAAGTAATGGATTAACTTGGAGTGTGTGAAGTCAGCCGGTCTCCCTGGCGAAGGCGTTAACAACTTTCTCCGTAATCCCATATATCCACGTGGGGAATACAGCTGCGCGAGATTCGGTAGCGGATCGCGTCGCGTTAGCTACTTACGGGGGTGTGTGAGCCGGTCGCTTAGAAAGCACTGGCAAACTACTGAGCGAAATCTTGCCAAGAACATCAACTGCAGCTGAAAAATGCTGCTATTGATTCCAACGTCCTGTAATGGATATGCAACTTAAAAAATAAAATGTGAAGTCATAAAGTAATGTGTGAACTTTAGTCTACGAAGTCATAAAATAATGGATTAATTTGAGAATCTGAAGTTATAACGTAAGGATTAACACTAGTATCTGAATTCATAAAGTGGTCGGTTAACTTTTAGTATTAGAAGTCATAAAGTAATGGATTATTTTTTAGTATCCAAAGTTGTAAAGTAACGGATTAATTTGTTGTATTCGAAATCATAAAGTAACTACTATACTTTAGCATCCCACGTCATAAAGTACTGGGTTAATTTTATTGTCCGAATTTATAAAGTAATGGAGTAACTTTGAGTATCCTATAAGTTACTTAAAGATGAAGTATTCATATCAAGGATGGGGACAATCACCGCAGATGATACAAACTACGAGGGTAAGTTAATACGCAAGTCACACATGGCTGTAGAAAAATAACTAAATATGATAACAACTTGAAACCAGTTTATTTTTATACATACATCGTCCCTTTGTTTCTCAACATAATTTCCACAAACGTTGATGCACTTATCCCATCGTTTTATCTCATCTCATCTCATCATGTTCCTCTTGTACCTTGCGGTGTCGAGGTGAAGTATAAACTTCGTGAGAGTGCCCGGTTATGGGCTTCGTATATCGACATTCCCATGGATTCTGTTATTCCCTCCATCCAACGTTTACGTGGTCGGCCTCTTCCTCTGTTTCCATCTGGTCTGTACATCATTGCTTGTTGTGGCATGCTGTTGACTGGTAGCCTACTTGCATGGCCAAACCATTTGACTTGCTGCTTTCTAATAAAATCTAGAGCAGCTTTAACCCCTACTTTAGTCCTGATTTCTTCATTTCTGATCTTATCTCTTCTTGATACGTTGAGTATTCTTCTCAGAAACCTAATTTCTGTTGTTGTGATTTTTCTTTTCTCTTTTTCTGTCATTGTCCAGGTTTGGCATTGGTAGCACAGAGTTGGTAGGAAGATTGTGTTGTAAAGTGCCTTCTTAGTAGTTATTGATACATGTTTGTTCTTTAGTATTGGTGCCATTTGTCCAATGAGTTGATTTGCCTTATTGCACCTATTTTCGATCTCGTCTTCTGATCTGCCATTTGATGATATTATACTTCCTAGGTACTTGAAGCTCTTTACTTGTTTCAAGGGATGTTCGTTTAAGTGAATTGTTGCTGTTTGTTCTTCTTTAGTTATAGTCATTACCTCTGTTTTGCTTGTGCTAATTTTCATGTTATGTTCCCTACACATTTCGTTTAGACTATTCATGTGGTCTTGTAATTCAGCTTCTGATTTTGCTATTAGTGCTTGGTCGTCCGCAAACAGGAGTTCTCTAATGGTTAGATTTGCAGATGGTTCTTCTTCTGTGTTCTCGTCATGCGATATTCTTGCTGTCTCTGCTTGGCTGGTTTCTTTACATATGTTGTCTATATATGTTATGAACAAGAGAGGGGACAGGACACAACCTTGTCGTACTCCAGATCTTATGGTGAAGGGTTCTGAGTGTTCTCCAGTTGCTCTCACTATGCATTCACTGTTGTTGTATAAACTTCTACATAGGTTTGTTAGATGTGTACTCACTCCATATTGTTTAAGGATTTCCCACAGCTTGTTTCTATCTACCCTATCAAATGCCTTTTCTTGGTCGACAAAGGCTAAGTAGAGTGTTTCATTGAATTCAATTGATTTTTCTATAAGTTGTCTAAGAGCAAAAATGGCGTCTCTGCATCCTTTGTTTTTCCTAAATCCAAGCTGCGTTTAGTTTAGCTGGGGTTCTAAAGTAGTTCGTAATCTTTTTTCAAGAATTTTGCAAAATATTTTCCCAGTATGACTCAACAGTGAAATGCCTCTGTATTGTGTGCAATCTCTTTTGCTGCCTTTGTTTTTCCAAATTGGGATAATTATGGCGTTTCCCCAGTCTCGTGGTGTCTGTTGTTCTACCCAAACATGGTTGAATAGTCTATGTAGCCAAGCTGTTCCTACTTCCCTTGCTGCTTTAATTAGTTCATTTGGTATTTCATCCTGTCCTGGTGATTTGTTTAATGGGGCTAATCTGATGGCTTCTATAATTTCTTCTTTTAGTATGTCTGGTTCTAGTTCCTCGGTGACATCTGTGTAGGTCTCTTGAATTCCTGTGACATCTGATGGGATGTTGAGAAGTTGTTCGAAATACTGCTTCCATCTTATTAGGATCTGTTTTTGTTCACTTACTGGTTCTCCATTTTCGCTGTTAATTATTTCAGTTGGGTCAAAGGGTTTTCCTCTGGTTCGCATTGCACTTATCTTTTTGTAGAAGTTTCTGGTTGCCTCCTTGTAGTTTTTATTTAGGGTTTCTCCATACTCTTCCCAGTCTTTTTGTTTTTCCCTCTTTACTATTCTACTCACATGTCTTCTCGCTATTCTGTATTCTCTGTAATCACATTCCTGTTTGCTCTTCAACCACTTTTTATATTTTTCCTTTTTTTCTTTTACCGCTTTCTTTACTTCTGCGTTCCACCAACTTGTTATTTTCTTTATCCGTGTTTTGCGTTTTTTCGTGGTTCCGCATGTTATATTTGCAGTATTTAAAATGCTTGATTTGAACATCTCCCATTCTTCTTCCACTGTTTTTCTTTCCGTAGGTAATTTTACAAAGAGTTCAGTTAGTTCTTTCTCATAATTTTCCCTTACTGCCTCGTCTTTAAGGTTTTTTAAGTTTACTGATTCGCATGGCATGTATTTTCCTGCTTTTTGTTTTCTTCTTCTAATGGTTCTTATTGTGGCAACGACTGCTTTATGATCTGTGTTTATACTGAAATTGGGCACTGCTCTTGCATCTAATATATTTCTCTTTCTGTTATTTCTTGTTAAAATAAAATCAATTAGGCTTTTAGTATCTAGATTGTTCCATTTATACCAGGTGTATACTTGCGAATCTTTATGTTTATAGAATGTGTTTGTTATATAGAGGTCGTGTTGGCTGCAAACACTGGTGGGGAGCATGTCATTTAATTCATATAAGTAGTCAAATAAGCTTCCGTTCCCGACTATATGTCTGTCTGTCCATCTATCTAACCCGGCGTGGTTTCGCCCAGCTCCTGGCGCACAGTAACTTAAAAGAATGTCCTTCCACACACCATTCATTATTTTTAATGAAAACTGCTTGTAATCACCGACATGACAGTTGATAAGTTCCTTAAGCAGAAAAAGATGGGTTACAATGTTATGCATTATGCATTATTTTTATGAAAACTTTGAAAATGCCTTAAAGATTATATCATTATTATTATAACTCGTATGCCTGAAAATAACTATAGACAAAGAGTTTAAGAATAGTGCAAGTAAGTCCAACAATATGACTATAAAGTATATAGAAATGTTATTAAATGTTATGCCCCTTGAAATAACTTTTCTAGAGTTAAGTCCCCCTGCTATATAGAAATTATATAATGAAAATGAAAAAGTAAACGTTATTAAATAAGTAGAAGATTTTACACTAAAAAACTATTATAGTCGGTTGCACAGGAATGAAAGGAAGACGTGTAGAAAATTTCATCTCAATCGGATGTACCGTTATCGAACGCATCCAATACAAACAAACAAACAAACAAAGCCACATACACTCTGTTTTATAGATATAGATATATATATATATATATATATATATATATATATATATATATATATATATATATATATATATATATATATAATTTATGATAATATACAAACAATACAAACAAACAAACAAACAAAGCCACATACACTCTGTTTTATATATATATATATATATATATATATATATATATATATATATATATATATATATATATATATATATATAAAACACAGTGTATGTGGCTTTGTTTGTTTGTTTGTTTGTATTGTTTGTATATTACCATAAATTATATTTGTACATTATTTATGCTTTTATATATATATATATATATATATATATATATATATATATATATATATATATATATATATATATATATATATATATATAAGCATAAATAATGTACAAATATATATTAAAGCAAATAATGACACAAAAAGATACGAAGGGAGAAAAATTAAGTGAGAGAGAAAGAGAGAAAAACAAAAATTTTAAATAATGCGATAACTTTGCCGACATGAAAGTTCATTCTCAGAAATATACATTTCAGATACATCGCTTTTTTTTAAATATAACTCTTTCTGTCTCACTCTGTCAATTTATTTCTTTTTTCATTAGCATGCTTTTGTTATATTACATCACAAATGGTTGAATTCAGTTTTGTTAATATAGCAACCTTATATGGTAGACGAAATTGTTACAATTCGGATAGAGTGGATTAATGAGATAATTGAATGGCATATCATTATCATGTGATTTGTCAAATGGCTTAGATGTTAGGCATCCTTTCGGTCTCTGATGTTCTGGATCGATTCCACTGTTGCTATTTGCTCATGCTACCCTCCCGATCTCCCCAACATCTGTTTTCTCGGTCTTGCCTTACCTCTTCTGTCACTGATCTTTCCAGCCGTCACGATTTACTCCAGTGAGTTTCTTCCCATAACATGACCAAATATCAATTGGGGAACCCTTTGAGACCACAGAGACAGTTCATAAATAAGTACACATGTACTGTTGTCTAGTTCCCCCTCTAGTCCTTACTTCCTTTGCCTACTTCTGTGTGCGTCAAACAATACATGTGTTTATTACATGGCCAAAGAAAGCTGTTTGTGGCATTATTATAGCTGCTTAGAATGTCCCACTTTTATTAACCTCCTCCAGGCAATCGTTGTTAGTTACTCTGGCAGTCCAAGGTATTGGCAACATTCTTCCTATGTAACCACATCTCTCTTGCCTCCAAGCCCTTCCTAATCTCTTCGCTGAATGTCCATAATTCACTGCCATACAGTAGAATATGTTCCAATAACACTTCAGCACTCTCTTTCTGGCTCATATATAGTGACTTATTCCATGTTTATTTCCTGAAGTTCCTTTTTTACTTGACATATTCTGTCCTTAATATGTGTCACGAATCCTACATCTGGTGATAGGATCGCCATCTGCTATTTGAATTTATTAACTTGGTTATCTATATCACACTTTAGCGTTATTGTTTACTTTTTCGTGATAGCCAAAAATATTTCCGTTTTTGCACTCTATATTAGTTGTATATCCCTTTACAGGACATCGCAGTCAACCCCATCATTTTTATTCTGTTTGTGAGTAAAGGTAGACAGACAGCATAATACCTGGATGGCTTGGCTAAAGGGCATCACCGGGACAAGAACAAGACCTGTCTTAGACTTTGATGATTGCCTGAGATGGCGAACCATGACCTCCCACGCTTATCAACATGGCGCATGGTGATGATGGTTACTCCAATGTCCAACAGCAGTTGTAATTACTATAGTGTGTGTGTGTGTTTTTTTTTTTTTTTTTTTTTTTTTTTGGCCTCAATATAAAATTCAATATCTCAGTAACCAACTGAGGGAAAATGATGAGATGTAGCATATAACCTTATCATTATGTCCACCCAACAAAAAAAATTTTGTTCTCGAGATTGTACAGCAGATTTCAATGTTTGTTTATATGCGGTATATAATTTATGGCTCCCGCATTCATTCC
>OY992880.1:48617101-48642101 GCA_963921405.1 Cepaea hortensis | reverse complement strand
GAAATAATTTATGGTTCCCAGTGATATAATGTATGGTTTCTATTGATATAATGTATGGTTCCTAGTGATATAATGTATGGTTCCTATTGATATAATGTATGGTTCCTATTGATATAATGTATGGTTGCTAGTGATATAATGTATGGTTCCTAGTGATATAATGTATGGTTCCTAGTGATATAATGTTTGGTTCCTAGTGATAATACGCTCTCTCAATCCCACTGCTTCTACTCGTATCGTCTTTGGCTGTGGCTGTATTCGAGGACTTCTTGGATTTATGAAATGACAGAGACTCACAGACAGGCAGATAGACAAACAGACAGACAAGTAGGCAGACCGGCAGACAAACAGACTGACTGTCTGACTGACAGAGAAATAAGAGGCACGCGTTGTACATCCAAATATATCCATTGGCAACTGGAAGATATTATTGATCTTTATTACTGATTTTTATTTTCAAAGGGTAACAAACTGGATACACATTGGTAAGCATAGATAGCCCACCCACACACAAATATTTAAGAATAGGTTATTCTTGTTTGGATTAACTGTCCGGTTGATATGGAATAAATATGCATATATTGTCTTGCTTATTTGGAATAAATATGTATACATTACCTTGTTTATCTAACACAAATATGATATTATTGTCTGTACATTTGGCATAGATCCACCTCTCACTTACTTGGGGGTAAATATGGACATATGGTCATGTTATCATTATAACATCTGAGGAATATATATAGAATATATATTGAGAGAAACAACAGCAAGGAGTCGCAATTATAATGGATACCATCCATCCATCATGTGCCGTGCCGGTAAGCGTGGGCGGTCATGTTCTGCCATCTCACTCGATCACCAGAGTCGTGGATCAGCTCCGTGTTTATGTCTCAACCATGCCACAAGGCCTAGCCATTCAGGTACTTGCTTCTAGGTCTTCCCCTTGGTCTGTTCCCCTCGATCTTACCAGTTGTCACCAAGTTATCCAAATCATTTCTTCTCACAACATGCCCAAAAAATTGTGAATGTCTACGCCTCTAATCAGTTTACGATCTTCATTTGTTTCTTGAAGGACTTGTTCATTGGTCTTTCTGGCTGTCCATGGTATTCTTTGCATTTTCCTCAGAAACCACATTTCTACAGCCATCAGATGTTTTTCAGCCTGACTGCTCATTGTCCAAGCTTCACATCCATATAAAAGTACAGGTTCTATGTAGCATCTCAACACTCTTTTTCTCATTTCAATTGACATCTTTTTATTGGTCAGTATGTTTTTCATCTTGCCAAAGGCAACTTTTGCCATGGCGATTCTTGTTCTAATCTCTTCAAGGCATCTCCCATCAGATGTTATTATTGTTCCGAGATAATTGTACCTATTCACTTGATGAAGAATATTCCCATTTACTTGTATATTACATTGTGGTATTTCGTTCTTCCTAGTGACGACCATAATTTGTGTCTTTTTACAACCGCATCTACTAAATTTTTCAGGTCCTGTTCATTGTCTGCAATCAAGACTGTATCATCTGCATATCTAATGTTATTGATGCATCGTCCCCCCAATGTTGATTCTTTCCATATCTTCAATATTTCTGAAAATACTTTCACTGTACAGAGAAAACAGATCTGGAGACATTACACATCCCTGTCTCACACCTCTCTTAATAGGCTGATATTGGCCTACTTCATTATCAACTCTTATGGCAGCTTGTTGTTTCCAATATATGTTTTTTTACAAGTCTAAGGTCTTTTCCATCAATTTGTAGATCTTCAAGCATCCTTATCATGTTGACATGTCTCACTTTATCGAAAGCCTTTGTGTAGTCAATAAAGCAAAGGTGTAGATCTTTGTTTACTTCTATAGATTACGGTTCTCAGTATATACACAGCATTTACTGTACCCTTGCCTTCTACAAACCCACATTGTTCTTCTTCTATTTCAGGTTGTATTTTCCTCCTAACTCTTTGCATGATAATTCTTATCAAAATCTTCGTGATGTGACACATTATACTAATTGTCGATGTTGATCACATTCCAAGGCTCCTGATTTCTTTGGGATTGCAATAAATACAGAATTACATAACTCATGAGGTACATTTCCAGTATCATATATTGTATTAAGCAGACTGGTAACTTTATCTATTCCATATTCTTCTAAAGCATTAATCATTTCAGTTGTGACTCTGTCTGGACCGGGGGTCATGCCAGATTTCATATGATTAAGAGCATTCTGAACCTCCATCTTCAAAATTGCTGGTCCTTCATTATTATTTTGAACATCATACTGTTCGTCTCATTATTTTAGAATTATATATTATTATTATAAAATAATGGATACAGAGAGAGCAAACAGAGAGTTATTGGTGAAGTTGACGGTAGTGATGACATCATTGATGAATTTTATGATGATTTAGAGAATACCTTTAAAAAATGCAAATATTCTGAAGTAAATATCATAATGGGTGATTTTAATGTTGGAAATCAATAGGACGGGTGCATAGAAGGCAAGTATGGACTATGGGAACAGCATGAAAGAGGTTGCAGACTTGTACAGTGGTCAAAAGATCATGATGTGATTATTGGAAACAACGGGTATTAACAGCACCCAATGAGATTATGGACATGAGGAGTCCTGATCATAAGATCAGAAATTCTTCTTCTTCTTCTTCTTCTTCTTCTTCTTCTTCTTCTTCTTCTTCTTCTTCTTCTTCTTCTTCTTCTTCTTCTTCTTTCGTTCGCTTGAAATATGTCTATAACTGCAATGTTGTATGAATATAACTGTCTTTTTTATTTCACTCAGCGGTCCATAGAGTTTATATTCGACTTTTGTCTCTCTAAGCCAGAAGGTTAGAGGTTATGACTTTTCTCCGTAATCTCGTATACTCTCGTCGGTAGCGTGATGACGGTTCAAATCAGCAGTGGTTCGAATCGCATTGGTAACTTACGGGGTATGTGAGCCGGCCGCTCAGAAAGCAATGGCAAACTACTGAGCGTAATCTTGCCAAGAGATCAACATACAGCTGAAAGATGCTGGTGTTGACAGCTAAGTCCTGTAAAGGATATGCTAAAAAAAAAAAAAAAAAAAAAAGCCAGAAAGTTTGCCTGGATATTGTCGCGGAAAAACTTGATAGTTTCGATCGATGACAAACAAGACCCGACATTCGTCTACAAAAACAGGCAATCCTTCGATGAGCAGGGGACTGAGGAACAAAATACGTCGCGAAAACTGTCTGCACACGGTCGGCATTTCTGTATGATGTGGGTTGTTCGAGAAACGTACAATGGCGCCATCCGTCTACAAGGCGGTAGACAGCCTTTGAAGTTGTAGACGGAAGGTCTGGACAGACGTCGGATAGATTCTGTGATGTGGGGAAGGATCCCCTGGCTCACAGACTGACAGGACTTTTGTTGTACGAGACAAAGATTTCCCCGATGAAAGCAAAATAGACGGCGGATTGATTCCAGTAAGTCTAAAACAGGGAGAAAGCCAGACTCTGGACTGATTAGCGTCTAGACTTTTTGGTGACATCACGCAAGCCCCAGTATAAAACCAGTTGAGGTAAACAAGTTGAGTTAGTTGACCAAAATTTCTGAAGTGTTAAAGATCGGCGCAGTATTCCGAGTTGTGTTAATTGAAAGAGACTATAGTGTCAAAGCGTTGATATTTATCGGTGGACATAGATCCAGTCTTGATTGAGCTATTGAAAAATTCTTGCTCACCTGAAACAACGATCAGACTGGATTGACCTTCAGCAAAACTCTTGCTCGCTCGAGACAACGATCAAACTGGATTGACCTTCAGCAAAATTCTTGTTCGCTCGAGACAACGATCAAACTGGATTGACCTTCAGCAAAATTGAGACAACGCTGGCTTCTGAGTTCGCCCCAGGCGATCAAGGTTAAATTAAAGAAATATTGATGTTCAACAAGACATGCAGGCATTTTCTCAAGGACGTGGCACGACTGACAGTCCTGTCTTTTCACGCTGACTTGTGGCCGCGACAAACCATGAGCCGCATCCTGGTCAAGGGCTCCATTAAAGACTCCTGTAACAGTACAGATCAATCAACGAGCAAGTCTTGAAGCGTTTCTTATAAACTGGTTTATTGGTTGATACATTATACAGAGACCTTTCTAACGTGATGTTCTCTGGTCTCTGTTGTGGTTGTAACTACCCAACTCCCAGCTACGTCACGACTTGAGCATCCCTCCCGCTATTCTATATTGATGCTCAAGCGTGCTGTAGACTTGCACACCTATCTAATACTAATAATACCCTCATTCTGCTACAATTCCCCTCACTCCAGGGACGACACTAAAGTAATAAAGGATTACTACGACAGATATGTTGTATTTTGGGCAGTCTTGGAGTATGTGCTCTGCTGTCTGCGACGCCAATCCACATGTGCACATGGCTGATTCACCAATCTTGAATTTTGTATACATGTGGTTGCGTAATCTATTGTGTCCTGGTCTGAGGCGCAGAATAATGACTTGTTCTGGTCTTCCCATAACGTGGTAGTCGTCTTGAGCAAGTTTTGGTGGCTTTTTGACTGATTTGATCTTTTTTTCTTTTGGTGGTATGTAATGAGCACATCAGGCTGTTCTTCTTTTGCTCCTTCCTTAGCCAATCGATCATCTCTGTCGTTTCTGGGTATTCCGCAGTGGGATGGTATCCACTGCATGGTGACCTTATGCTGACTGCTAAGTTCAGAAAGTAGTGTCCTTAGTACTGGCAATTTCCCAGACAGGAGCGCCTCCAGTACTGATTTTACATCTGTCAATAGCACCACAGGTTGTGCACCATGGCTGGTATTTAGTAATTTCTCTGCTGCTATCTTGATTGCACCAATTTCAGTATCATAGTTATGGCAGTTCATTCCTCCTTAGTTGTATCGCTGCAGCCCTCTTCCAAAGGAAAGCAGTTTTTAGATGTGGCAGTTGGACGTCGGAACCAACAACAATATATCCTGGCCTACCACAGGGATCACCATTATCTCCGGTACTGATCAACGCCTACACTGTGAGAATCACCAGTGAGCAGATCACTGGACCTGGTAAGGACATTGTCTTATGCCGACGATGTTTTAGTGTATCGTCAGGGTAAGGATAGAGAGCAGGTTGCTGTAGAACTACAAACCCAACTCAATCGCATAAGTACTTGGTGTGTTGAGGCTGGGGCAATGGTCAACCCAACAAAGGCAACAGTGACTTGGTTCTCGTTGAATAATCATATTGTCAACACTCCAACACCAACTGTAAATCTGTGTTCAGAGACGGTGGAAAGAACGCAGGCAATGAATTACTTGGGAATACGGTTTGATCGAAGCATTGCTTATAATGAGCACATAGACCAGGTGATAACAAAGGCCAAGAGGGGGTTGGCTGCGATGCGGGTGAAGGCGGCAGCAAACTGTGAGCAGCGCCATCTATGTCTTCTATACGAAGGGCTGGTCATGTCTGTTTTTGAGTATGCGATGGCAATCCTGACTCTCAGACGTAAGCAGATAGAAAGGATGGAAAGGATACAGAGTGAAGCTATGCGCATTATTCTTGGATGTACAAGAGATACAGCATGTAGGGCGATGCGCTACCTTCTTGATTTTCCAACCATTGAAGACAGAATACAATTCTGCAGAGCTCGCGCCTACCTCAGAGTTAACGCAAACACACAATATCCACTGCATAGTGAAATTATGAAGGTGGAGGGCAGCAGGTTAATAAGAGGAAGGTCGTGGATGGGTCAAGCCGAAGACATTCTTCAACAGGTGTGTTCACTTGAGGACTTAGAACCTGACGAGGAGTGGGTACAGGTGCCAACAGATTTATGCACAGCCTTATCAGTTTGCATCCAACTAGACAGAAAATGCAGACAAGAAAACCCGGCAGCTGTGGAGGCGGAAGTACAAGCGTTGATTTTCGAGAATTCGCTAGACGGTGATGCTGTCATTTACACAGATGGGTCGGTCGTCCGACATGTGAGAAGCTCATGGGCCTTTACTGCTCAGGCCGGAGGGAGAATTTTGAAGGAGGACTTTGGTGCTTTTGCTGAGACCACAAGTAGCCTGATTATGGAAGTCATGGCAGTAAGTAAAGTAATAACATGGCTCGAGACGCAGACATTCACTAGGGCATGTTTCCTTAGCGACTCAATGAACATGCTCAAGTGGATAGAGATGGGGGAATCCGAAGAGAATGGTTGCTGTCTCTGGAGCGGTCTCGGCTGGCAAAGATTAGTTTCATCTTCGTGCCAGGGCATGCGGGAGTACAAGGAAATGAGCGGGCTGATAAGCTCGCAGGTGAGGCTACTGTGGAGGGCAGACGCGCCATGGACCAGGCTGACATTCTGAATGCTCTACGAGAAGTAAGACTTTTGTGAGAACCAAGTGATGACTGTGAATCTACAACCATGGCCAGACTGCGAGAACAGCAAATTAAAAGAGGGGAGGCCAAACAAGAACACTTTGCAGGAAGCCAAAGAAGACTGATAAACCAACACAGAACTGGTGTCGTTAGCCGCTACACGCTGCGGGATTTGCTGAGGAGAGGATACGAGCACTTATGGACTGAATGGTTCGATGTGCAATGAGGAAGATCTGTCGACTAACTAACTAACTAACTAAGTTATGGCAGTACTTTCCTGTTGGTACTCTGGTCGTGCCTCTAGTAATATTTGGGTATTCTATGTACACTCCCGCTCCTCCATTTCGAACAGCATTTTGTGCTGACCCATCTGGGTATACTCGGATCCAGAGGTCCTGTGGGTATTCTTCATCAAGTAAGCTGAGAGTGGCTGTTCTGCGCTGTATACTGTTCTGTTCTTCCTTGTCAAATATTCCTCTCACTTTTGTGTGGATTTGTAGTGATAGTCTATGTTCATCTTTCCATGGAGTTCTTTCTGGAATAGTTGTCAGGGGGATACCAACTGTGGGCAGATCGGTGGTTTCTCTGCAGAGTCGTTTGGCCTGGTGGATAAAACTACTTCTTTTCAACCGCCCCATACCTAAGTTTTCAAATCTGTTCTTCATAGGGTGGCCTGGCAAGCTGATGAATTTCTGCTTGTATTAGCGTTTTCGTATCTCTGCGCTCTTTCAGAGATTGTTTCCTCCCCATCTTCTCCATCTCCACTATAGGGGTTGATCTCATCCCTTCTGTGGTGACTCTAAGTGCTTGACATTTCACATTGTCCAGCTCTTGTAATGTGTTTTATTTTATGCTGAACACCATGCAGATGACCCGTATTCCAGGTGTGGTCGTATGCACTATTGATACACTTTGCTAAGTATTTTCCCACTGGCTCTCCATGTGGTTGCACTTAGCTTTCTCAGGATGGCTATTTTCCTTCTGGCTTTTGCTACTGCTTTGTTGATGTGCTTTCTCTATATCAGCCTGTCATCACATGTTACTCCAAGCTATGTATCTTTTCTAAGGGTGTTCTATTTATCTGGATGATCCCTGCCTTTTGTTTTCGAGAGAGGGTAAATAGAGTGGTGGTGTACTTGTCAATGTTTATGCTGACAAACCATCTATTTGCCCGTGCAACAAATGATTCTACAGCTCTTTGTAGAGATCTGGTGGCCACTGATGCATGTTCATTTGTGCTCCATAGAACCAGCCATCTGCGTTCTTTGCCGCTTTAATTCCATGCCGTAGATTAGCAACAAGATCATTGATGAAGATTAGAAAAAGTTTGGGGACAAGACTCCGCCCTGGAGAACACCGTGAGGCAGTAGTACTTTCTTGCTCTTGAGTCCGTCTATCTGTACTCGGGCTTTTCTGTTGTGCAAGTATGCTTTCACCCATTTGTACATTCTTCCATTGGCTTTACAGTTTCTCAATTTCTTCATCAGACCTTCTTTCCAGACTTTGTCAAAGGCTTTCTTCAGATCTATCCATACCACAAGCACCAGCTTCTTCTCTTGGAATGCATCCTCAATTTCTTGAGAGAGGTAGAATGTGTGATCTTCCGTAGAGTAGCACTGTCTAAAGCCAGCCTGCTATGGCACAAGGATGTTTTCACTTTCAATGTACCACTGCAGTCTGTGATTGATGATGCCCTCCATTGTTTTGCAGAGACAGCTGATGAGGCTTATTGGTCTACAGCTGGAGGCAATGGAACTTTCTTTCCCTTAATTTAGGAGGCGTATCATGATTGCTTCTCTCCAGGCTTGTGGAACACTGCCTGAGGTCCAGCTATTATTGAAGATCTGCAACGGCTTTGCTTTGGCCTCTTTTCCTAGGTTCCTTGTCATTTCATTGGAGATACCATCAGCTACTGGTGACTTTCTCATTTTCAGTTTTGATATGGCAAGCTCCAGTTCACTGATTGTGATAGTTGCCTCCAGAACCTCATGTAGTATTTAATTCTGTCCTGTATGTTGCCATTTCTCTCGAATCTCTTGTTGTTTCTCTGGACTAATTTCGATATTGTTACCTTGTGCGAATGAGTCTGCAAAATGGTCAGCTGCTTGCTTTCCTGTTAAGATGTTTCCGTCTTTATGTAATTCAATTTTTAAGTTTCTCCCCATGCCCTCTTTGTTAAGTTGTTTTATTAGCTTCCACATCTTCCTCGTGTCTCTGTCAAAGTTCAATGACTCTGTTTTCTCCTGCCAGCTTTTCCGCCTAGCCTGTAGATTGGCCCTATGAAATTTGGCGACATTTACGAGTGTATACATCGGTTTGTCTATTTAGCATAGATGGGTATACTGTTTTGTACATTTGGCATAAATGGATACACTGTCTTGTCTCTTTGATATAAATATGAATACACATTCTTATCAGTTGCCATAATAGAATATAACTTGTCACAGTTGTCAGGATCAGTTCTACTTCTAACTCCTTAATGTAAGACTAATTCATTTGGGGGACGTGACATTAATAACATTAGATATGCGGAAGATACAGTATTGATGGTTGACAATGAGCAGGATCTGCAACATTTAGTAGATGCGGTTGTTGCACACAGTGTACAGTTAAGGTTAGAATTAAATTGTAAGAAGAAACACATTACGGTCGTTACTAGGAAGAAGGAAACATCCACAATGTAATATACAAGTAAATGGGAATGTTCTTAAACAAGTACACCCGTGCAATTATCTCGGAACAGCCATAACATCTGATAGGAGATGTCTTGAAGAGATAGAACTAGAATCGACATCGACGGTAGCCTTTTGCAGGATGAAAAACATACTAACCAATAAACAGATGCCAATTGCAACGATAAAAATAATTTTGAGGTGCTACATAGAACCTGTACTTTTGTATGGATGTAAAGCGCGGTCAATGAACAGACAAGTTGAAAAACATATGATAGCTGTGTGTCAACAACTCATGTTTCAGGCATCATCGGATTACTTCTCCCACACCCTATAAGAAACTTGCAAGTCGTGTGCGAGGAATGAAATGGTACATTTTATTGCCGTTGGCTCTTTACAATTGCAAAAACAGTCGCTATCTAATCACACATAAAGTCACAATATTCTCTATCACTAGTTTTCATAAACCCTATAGCTAATCTCTATCTACTAGGCTATATGAAAACACATATCTATTCTATACGATGTGAACACTACAGAGTCAGTCCCCAGTCTGACTTGCTTCACTCGCGTCGCTACACGCCACGCGGAAGGACCTTCATACGCCCTTCGGCTCTTTGCGTGCTAGGTCAGTTAGCACGCTTCTATTAGCTGGCTTTGGTTTGAGTGCTAATCGTTGCTATCACGCAGGCGTGATTCTGTCGTGACCAGTAGTGCTAACTATCTGGTCAACGCCTTCGTGTGAGGACTAGTTAATAGTCCCCCTTTTCTATCATCTATCCTGCCCTGATCCCGGGCAATATGTTCCCTCTACTCTATCTGAGGTTGACCCCACGTCCCGGTGGTGTATTATCATGAGGCAGGATTCCTGCCTCCTGTGTCAGTCTTTGACACACACCCTCCCCTCCTGTGTTGCGTCATCAACTTTGACTCATTGGTTGTGACGCAAGAGGTTTCTAAAAAAAATTAGTGTGTCTAATTTTTGTCAAAGACTGTAGATAACCTGGCTTTGGGCTACTCAATAGACGTACTGACTAATGTCACAATGTAGCACCACTTTACTTGGCTACTGGCAATCGCCACAAACTTGTCTGGTTGGCGTGAGCCCTCTTCTCAATCGCAATATTATATTCATTAGAGGTATTCTGAACCGGACCGTTGTCTTATTAGACCTGCCCTCAAATAGTAAATTAACTCACTACCCATACAAAGTTGACTTTCTGAAGGTCAACACATGAATTGCTTCATGTCCCCCATATAATATTAAACAACCATTACACAAGCTGTGAGCGACAGGCTTTACCTATCTCGCTTCCGCGTGTAAAGTCATATTTCACTGTTAAGTTAGTGTTTCGTTGTCTATTATGTCCCCTGACCCGGAGTTATCTCCCTTTGATCTAATAAAAGTGTATGCAATTTATATGCTTGTTTTTCTGGTTGTTTGTGTGTTTGGATGTAATTAAAAGTATAATCTAAACTCTAACATGTGTATCTAACTATCATGTGTATGTAAGTTAGTTTTTCAAGTACCATAATTCATTTAACTGTGGTCACAAACATGTGTATAATACAAATCTGTGACTACGTTTCTGTCTTATGAGACTCAAAATACTTTCACTACGATTCTAAACTAAAATACACAAAATACATTCATTATAACACATTTCCAACATTGAAACCAACATTTGACGGCAACAAAATTAAAAAGTCTTGTTGAGCGGCAGAAAAACCCCGCTGAGTGTTCTCACTCTCTCTTGTATATTTTACATTTGTTCTTACTTTCACACTTCTGTCACACATCTTTCACCTTCCCTTCTGTCACACCTCTTTTACCCTCACTATTGGCACACATCTGTTACCCTCATTTCTGTCACACTTCTTTTACCCTCACTATTGGCACACATCTTTCACACTCACCTTTGTCACACATCTTTTACCTTCATTTCTGTCACATAACTTTCACTCTCATTTTTGTCACGCATCTTTTACCCTCATAGTTATTTAAAAATCTTGGAGTGACGCTGTACAAGCTTGGCTCAGTTTGACAGAGTTGAGCCTAATGACTGCTCTGGTTGTTGCATTAACTGCATTCAGTTGGTTCCATGCAGTTATTTCATCGCTAGTACATTGTTTTAGTTGAGGTAAGCAACCCAGAATTAAATCAGTACAAGGGTTGTCAAGTACAGCACAAGTAAAGGTACCCGAAAGGAAAGGAGTGTTAATACGGGCTTTGGCCAAAGGGTAAATTTCAATGTTACCCGAAAAGGTTCGGCATTTGACAGAGTCACCTGTATAATCCTCTTGACTCACTAGTTCCTTTCGGAGGCCAATAAGGGTACTACCGCTGTCCAGCAAACATTGGCATGGTCTATCATTGACCATTGCATTGTGGAACTCTAAATTGCCTCTGGAGGCTAAGGCTGCATTCACACTCTCAGATGAGAATGGAACTGTATGTCCACATTCTAATTTTCCGTCAGCATGAAACTGGTGACATCGCTCACAACTGTCAAAACTCAACATATCGTTTACACAACACACCTCTTCCGTTTGGTTAACAGGTAATTCATTTTCAACATCACACTCAGTCTCACTACCACTATCAGAAGATGTATCAAGTAAAATAGCATTGTTGGCTTTCATACGTTGGCGGCCAAGGCACTTATTTGAATAATGGCCGTAGCTGGAACAAAAAAAAACATTTGATGGCACGCCGGTATGCAGATCTTTTGTTCTGTTGCTTCTTAATAACATTTTCAAGATGTGCCGGATAACTCGGCGATTTGTCACACATTGAATAAGTGTCATGTAAAAGTTGACAGTGGATACATTTTGAAACTTTTCTATCTTTCTTGTCAAATTTATTAAATGGTTTTCTATTGCTCTGGTAGTTTTTAGATTGATCTTTTACAAAGGAAACTATTTCAGAGTCATTTGAAGTTTTAAAAATATTTCTGTTTGAAGAAAAATATGCCGACCCTTTCTTTTCAAACTGTTCTATGGTTTCAATGTCTGACTGCTGCAAAAATTTAGCAAAAGAGGATGGTATCGTGGATATTACCTTATCCATAGTTATTAAGTTTTTCAATCTATCAAAGTCTTTTCCTATGTTAGCTGCTTTAAGCCACCTATTTAGTACACTTTGAACATTTGAGACGTAGTCAATGAAAGTCTCAGTAGGTTTAGGTTTTAAAGTTGAGAACTGAACCTGATACCCAGGGGCATCAAGTAAAAAGTGTTGCATAATCCTATCACGGATGTATTGGTAGTCAGATCTAAGATCGGTTGGTATAGATTCTATTACTTTAAGGGGCTCACCACTCAGGTTCTTCATATAAATCATTGCCCACATCTCTAAAGGAACTTGGTGATATTTAAACTGATACTCGACGTTTTCTGTCCAGGCAGATATTGAATCGTCTTTACAATATGCTTTGATAATATTTTTGTATTTGTTGAACTTATTTTCTTCTTGTTGACTTTTAAGTTTAGTGACAGAGATCTCTGCGTGTGAGTCTACATCCATCTCTTTCATCTTTAATTGTGTCTCTGATTCTACTTGTATTTGTTTATCCTTAACTCTTGCCATTTCATCTATCTCTTTTTGCTTTAATTCCAGTTCTTTCTGTTTAATTTCCTTATCATGTTCTAATTGCCTCTGTTTTAATTCTAATTGATGTTGTCTTTCTAGTGCGCGTTCATCTCTTTCTGCATCCTTTGCTTCTTTAAATTTCTTATCAGCATAGTCTTCTAGCTCTTTACCTGTGTATTGCAATTCTTTGCCTGCTTTAATGAAGTCAGCTAGAGTAGCCATGTTGTTGGGGGATTGGCTCGCGTTGACTTTAACTGACTGCTTCAATTAGTTATTATTCTTTGATATGCTATGTTATTTAATATCTGAGCACCACAAATTGTACTCTTTGTTTACAATCTGGAAAATTGTATTCTCCAAAAAATTAGAGCACAAAGTCTGTTCATACAATACACGCTGAAAAAGAGATGCACTATTAATCACAATGCATGCCAAAAACGTAGGTTTTACTCATCTTAATGTTCCCGAGAACAGGGAACAACAAGTCAGCAACACCGGTCCCGTTGTTTGGCACCCCGGAATACACACGAGTTTTCTACTCAGGTCACCTTGTTTGGCACATCAGCATACACTCACGTTATCACTCAGCTGTTGTTCGCCCTGTTTTACAGAGCAGCAACAATTAACAACTCGTAAACGAAAATAGATTTTTGACAAATTGGAACAATGACACTGACATGCCCACGAACAAACAGAACATCGATTAATTAATATTTAATGTCCCTGTCCTGTCTTCGTTCTACAGTAATATGTCTTTCGTTACTAACCTAGTTTAATCTATGGAAGTATGGTGCAGGCCAAATCTAATTTGCATAGCCGAAAGTAGTGCCCTCGTGACGGTAAACAAATAGAAAAGTACGAAAAAAAAATTCAAAAACTGCTTTTAAATAAATATAAATGTAATAATAATGTGTAAATAAATAAATATATTCATTCTCTAACTTAAATAAACAAATAATAGTTAATATATCGTAAAGATTCAGGCAGGCAGCAGCTTGCCAGTATGTAAACACTGAAATGCTTATTGCAAATGGCGAGGCCCAACTGTTTGTCAATCGTGCCACGTCACAGGCGCAGCGCTATTTTTAGCTTGCAAAAATCAATACTGTCGCTAACCTCTGTATTGCTCCGCCATGAATCATTTTTGACCATTATTCAAAAACAAATAAATAATTACATAAATAAATGAAAGAAGAACATAATATGAATACTTACAACTTTGAAAAGCACATTATTTAAATATATAACATTCTAATAAGCACAAATAAACATTATTTCATCACGATAGGCACAATTCTGCTGGCAACTCGATCTAGTCTGCACACGTCATCATCACTGACACAAATTAAACATTTAATCTTTGTAATATCCTATCTGTAACCCTAGTCTAGAGCCGTGGGTAAGTGTTATAGCTTGAACTCAGGTTCAAGCAGCACTTCTGACACCACATTTAATCCTATTGCCTGTCAACAACTCATGTTTCAGGCATCATCGGATTACTTCTCCCACACCCTACAAGAAACTTGCAAGTCGTGTGCGAGGAATGAAATGGTACATTTTATTGCCGTTGGCTCTTTACAATTGCAAAAACAGTCGCTATCTAATCACACATAAAGTCACAATATTCTCTATCACTAGTTTTCATAAACCCTATAGCTAATCTCTATCTACTAGGCTATATGAAAACACATATCTATTCTATACGATGTGAACACTACAGAGTCAGTCCCCAGTCTGACTTGCTTCACTCGCGTCGCTACACGCCACGCGGAAGGACCTTCATACGCCCTTCGGCTCTTTGCGTGCTAGGTCAGTTAGCACGCTTCTATTAGCTGGCTTTGGTTTGAGTGCTAATCGTTGCTATCACGCAGGCGTGATTCTGTCGTGACCAGTAGTGCTAACTATCTGGTCAACGCCTTCGTGTGAGGACTAGTTAATAGTCCCCCTTTTCTATCATCTATCCTGCCCTGATCCCGGGCAATATGTTCCCTCTACTCTATCTGAGGTTGACCCCACGTCCCGGTGGTGTATTATCATGAGGCAGGATTCCTGCCTCCTGTGTCAGTCTTTGACACTGTGGAAATGTGGTTTCTGAGGAAAATGCAAAGAATACCATGGACAGACAGAAAAACAAATGACCAAGTCCTGCAAAAAACAAATGAAAACAGTACACTAATTAGAGAAATTAGACGTAACAGTCACATTTTTTGGTCATGTTATGACACGAAATAAATTGGACAACTTGATAACAACTAGCAAGATCGAGGGAAGAGAGAACAAGGGGAATGCAGAGAAGTAAATACCTGGATGGCTTGGCCACGTGGTATGGTCGAGACAAGAACACTGAGCTGATCCACGACTCTGGTGATAGAGTGACATGGCGAATTATAGCCGCCCACGTTTATCGGCATGACACCATGGTGAATGAATGAGTTCAGACAAGTAGCAGCACTAAGCGATATTGTTATCAACTCCCACGGAACCAACAATATTAATACGCATTATAGATGATATGCAAATCCATAACTACAGAATTAAATTGTTCCTATTAGTTTCAGTTGCTGAAGCCGTGCAGCAAATAACCTCTTAAGCTTTCAACAGATATTGACTACGTAGTAGCCGAAGGCCAAATATAAAATAAATCCATCCATAATTCCCAGTTGGAACCCATCAAATCCTCTTCGGCCCTGGCTACGTCAACTAATATACAACTGCTAACAACTGTAATGAAGTCTAAAAGAGGGCGCGCCCACTACTTTACCCTGTTGGGTTCCTTTCAACATAAAACTGATTATTTCGTGGGTATTTCGAAAGACATTAATTGTATAGTAGGCATAGATACAGAGAGGTAGTACTCAATGCACGCATGCACACAACCGCATAATGATGGCTTGTGTTTATGCTGACAGTGCATATCTTGCCAAAACTGGCACCTGGAATTGGTAAATAAGATTCGCGTTTTAAGTAAACTTGAAGTTGCTTGTAAGTAGTGTTAGCATCTAACTATGGGTGGGAATAAATTGTTCCATGTCACTTCCAGGACATTGCTATCAACCAGGCGTTTATTTTCTAGGCTATTAAATATTCAGTGGTTTGTCTGAATGAGACGTCAACGCTTAAGTCCAACTGACCGGTGTATGGAATTAACTCACTACACTGCCCCGCCGTTAGTGCACATCAAAGCTAATCGTGGATGCGTTAACTGATTCATTACCGAATGATTGTATATCGCCAAATGTGACTTCCCATTTGGACAGAAGGGCGATGTATCGCTATACTAGGGTCATCGTGTTGTATGTTTTGTTTCATGGTATCTTCTGCAGTTTCAATGCTCACGGGGGACGCAGAGGTGTTTCCAAGGCACCTGGCCCGGATAATATATTGGCAAAGACCTATTGACGCGTCCTCGTCAAGCGTCCTGGGCAACAGGTCCCTTCGGGGTTCTGGCTAAAGTCAATAGGATCGCTGATTCCTCCGAAGTCGGAGAGTGTCTGCTTGTACGGCGAGGAACCACCAGTCTGCACACCAATAAGCCAGACATGGGACAACGGATACTCACGCAAACCTCAGGTCCGGTATGAGATCACACTGATGTTGGACAACAGGATGCCTTCATCCGACATACAGGACTTCGTGTTGGAGCTCAAGCCAACGAACACAAGCAAGCAAGCAAGCAATGCTCAGGGAACTGAATTTACATTATAATACGTGTTCATTTGATTGTGTATCATGTTTAGCCCAGATCTACTTTTTTCTTGGCATTGAATTAGTTAAATCTTTCTTCCCGGCTGACCTATGCCTGAGAATAGATATAAATGTATAGATCAGTTGCAATACTTGGACCTGTGTATTCATTTTTTTAAAGTTAGTTGCATGTGTATTCATAACTCTTAATAATAGTATCAGTTTTTCGACCCGTGGAGGTCATCGCTGGAGCTACAGAGTTCGTGCTTTGGGGGATGCTCTCGGCAGGCGGCTTGTGGTTCTGGGGAATGAGTCCGAGCCACGTGGGGTAATAATCCGGTAAAATGAGGACAGTCATCTCACCTTTAACCTTTAACTCTTAGCATATCATCAGCCACCTGAGGCTGATCAAAAATGTACCAAACTTCACTTAGAAGAACACAGTTACGGAAAAGATAGGACATTGCGGCGACAAACCTTTTATCAGCAAACAAGAACACAAAACACAAAATTAAAACACAACATAAGAACACAAATAATCATAGCCTGAGGTTCTGAGATGAGTAGCACATTTTTAGAGTTGTTCATTTGTTCGTTTTCGTTTTTCTTTTTTCTTTTTTTTCAATGATAAAGTTCAAAGTTTCATAAATAATTTTCGTTCGTTCGTTCATCTTTCCAATCTTTTCATTTGGTTATTTTGCTTTACTACAGTTGCTGTAGTGTCTTCCTCGTTTTGATATGTTGTGTTTTGTGAATTTGTTTATTGATGAAGGCTAGTCATTGCAACGTCCTTTGTTTTCCGTAATTATGTTCTGCAAATTGCTTTACTTAGTCTTATTTTACACTGTTTACATTTCCACAGATTTACGGCAGTACCACTAATGTTATTCATACTTCCACTAGAAGAGCGCCAGTTATTCACACTCAACAAGTTCAGATGAAGTAAAATAAATAACTGTCATTACCATTGCAATATTTCTCGGTCATCTGTGAGTTAGCATGTAATTGACATTTCATTTATATGTCGATCGGAAGCAGCGATATTCAATTTATTATTTAAAGATTTGATATGAAAGTACTTTTTAAAAAATGAGTTTTCAAACAAAGTATAGAGCGCGTATTCTAAGAGTTAACCGATAATAGAATATGCATAATTCGCCATCATCAAGAACATCACATTTTCAGGTCTGGGTGCACGGGGAATATGTGGGCAGTCTGCCACTTCTTTAGCCAATGAGCCCAGGAATCGAACCATGGTCCAACCGGGCTCATGGAACAGTCAGCGAAACTTCTAACAGTTAAACCAACACACTCGCTGGTGTAGAGAAAGGTAAAGCAAATTTTGATATCAAGAGTCTAACTCCAGAATGCAGCTGAAACATTATACGAGGGCTATTCCAAAATTAACCGCCGATTGGCTGGTCAAAATAAATGTATGTAACTTTTGTATGTATTTAAATGTTATTGTCAATTTCTTTACATTTTACCCACTAACTGTCGGTTGATTTTGGAATAGCTCTCGTACCTATATTAGCCATGCACGCTTTGGAGAAACGAAATACGTCAATAATATATCTGCGAACTACGGATGAACATGTATGTAATTCATTGGTGATAGCTTATCTGCACTGTATACAAGCATGACTCTATCCTGTGTTTACCGTGGGCAAAGTGCCGGTGCACACTGACATAGATGCCTGAAAGTTTATTGCGCTGAAAAACATATTCGACAAAAAGTGCACGAACACTAACATTCAATAAGGTAATGGCAGTAAAACAAATACCGTAAGGTTTCTACATAGGAAATATTTCGTCAAATGAGACAAACAGAATGTTCTATACAAGAACAAGAAGAACGCAGAAAGAAATATTAAATTAACATTCTGTTGATGCGGTGTTGCAAAAACATGATAATAACCAGATGGAACAAATTAAACTTGAAAATGAAAAAGTACTGGGATAAATAACAGCACAAGGAAGTCATATTAAAGTCACTCAACAGCGAAGTCTCTCAAAGCTAGGTGATTTCCAAGGACATGTTGAAACAACAAAGATGATGATGATGATGATGATGATGATGATGATGATGATGATAACGACGACGACGATGATGATGATGATGATGGTGGTGGTGGTGGTGGTGATGATGATGATGATGATGATGATGGTGGTGGTGGTGGTGGTGGTGGTGATGATGATGATGATGGTGGTGGTGATGATGATGATGATGATGATGATGATGATGATGATGATGATGATGATGATGATGATGATGATGATGATGATGATGATGATGATGATGATGATGATGATGATGATGATGTCGAATGTGGTAAAAGTATTAGTTGACAAATGTATAGGAAAATCTTCCTATAGTTTGAAACCTCAATAATCAATTATTGAGATCCGCCGACACTTGACCGGAATATTTTAATTAGTGCTGAGACTAAATCGGCAAATTCGAACAAGACAATGATATTTATTTACCTCTGCCAGTTCCGTAAGTCGCGATGACGAAGTGGCTAGCACATTTATCTGCCGGCCCGGTGGTCATGTATTCAAATCTCTATTGAGCCGGATTTGTAAATTGACTTGGGCTGGAAGGTCGACCAAATAGAAAATAGGTGCCATGAAATGCCTGGTAAGTAAAGGCGGGCGGTGTGATACTGACGGCATCACCTGTCGAGTGCCGACTAGTCTTTACACATACTGGACTGTCAACGTATCTCCGAGACGAAGTAGTTAAACCGCCTTCCCCCTGCTCTGTCACTGGTTTCATCAATGAAGATTTTGGATCCTCCATGGAAATAGTCACTGGAGCTACTATTAGTTCGTGCTCTGTCACTTAGTGCATCGATGAAGATCTCGGAGTGCCCATGAGAATAGTCGCTAGAGCTACAGAATTCGTGCTGTCGCTGGGTTGACAGGTGAAGATTTCGTAGTTCCCATGTGAATAATTGCTGCAGCTACAGAGTTCGGGCTCTAGTGAAACCTTTTCGGCAGATCGCTCTGTGGAAAAAGACATATCCATAAATGATAACAACTGGTACATTTAAGTCGATCTTCGCGTCTGAAAATCTCTTTAAACCTTATCCTCAATACACCTTAAGAATAATGACATAGTCCTGCATTGTTTCGATTGCAAGTTTTATTTCAGATTATTATTAATGGCATGGTTTAGCAGGCTCCTTGTCTTTGTTCTGTGGTGAAGGGATTGCAGACGCAATTCGTAATCCCGCATACCGCGTTCGAAACACAGCTGCGGGGGATTTGGCAGCTAACCGCCTAGATTTGGTTTTCATACAATGGTATGAGTGCCGGTTGTTCAGGAAGCAAAGGCAAACTACTGAACACAAACTTGCTAAGAGATCACAAACAGCCGAAAACTGTTGGGGTTGATCGCGACGTCCTGTAATGGTTCTGCAACTAACTTTATGTCTTTGCTAGCTTCTCCGTGATTAGATGTCTCAAGCTGAATGAATACGATGTTGTTGTTGTTTTTTTCAGGTATGAGAAGACAGGTATTGGAGACTATACTTGACGATCAAGATTACCAGAGACGCTGATAATAGGGCATGCTAATGCTCACGCAAAATCAATCCAGTGCACTCCCCAGTGGTAACTACTAGTAGTAGAAGTAGCATGTGTGTGGACTGCGTTCGAGTTCAAAGCGAGCGAGCGAAGACAGACAGACAGAAGGAAGGAAAGAAAGAAAGAAATATAGAAAGAAAGAAAGAAAGAAAGAAAGAAAGAAAGTAAGAAAGAAGTTAATTATTCCCCATCATCATGTCAATGTTATCATAGTGTTAGAGGCCGAGAACTGAAAGTATGATGATGGCTTCTGCAATGAAAACTTTGATGTTACATGGGGCACGTAACTTGATTATTGCTTCAGATATTTCCCCCACAAAGACACCTTTGTGCATGGGCCAAAGTACGTGCCTCTTCACACGTCTGTTGCGAATACATGTTCGTATGTGCGTGGTTTTCTGAATGTGTGAGGCCTTGAAACACCACCATGACCCCGCATTCTAACATTCTGGTAATTATTTAGACAGTTAAGTGACCAGTTTAGTTCTTCTGTTTCTATGTAACGGGGTGTTTGTTTATTGTTTGGTCTTGAAACGTTAAATTAAATTTATTTCTTGAAGTGATCTGTCACTGGGTGCATCAGTGAAGATTTCGGAGTCCCCACTGGAATAGTCGCTGGAGCTACATCGTTCATGCTCTGTCACTGAGTGCATCAGTGAAGATTTCGGAAACCCAATGGGAATAGTTGCTGGAGCTACAAAGTTCAGGCTCTAGTGAAACGCTTTCGGCAGGTCGCTCTGTAGAAAGAGACATGGTCGTATGGGGTAAAACCTGGTGCATTTAAATCGATCCTCGTGTCTGTAATCCTCTTTAAACCTTATCCTCAGTACGTCTTAAGACGAATGAAAGAGTCCTTTATCGTTTCTACTGCAAGCTTCATTTCAGAGTATTATTAATTGCATGGTTTAACTGGCTACTTGTCTTTGCTGTGTGGCGCATGTGTTACGGACGCAATTCGTAATCCCGCATACCGCGGTAGAAACACAGCTGCGGGCGATTTGGCAGCAAACCCCTTGAGTTGGTTTTAATACAGTGGTTGGTATGAGTGCCGGTCGTTCAGAAATCAATGGCAAACTACTGAATGTAAACTTGCCAAGAAATCACAAACAGCTGGAAAATGTTTGGATTGACTACGAAGTCCTGTAAAGGATATACAACTAACTTTTTAACTTTTTCGTTCTTAGGTTTGGAATTTTCTCAAACTGGATGAATACGAGGTTGTTGTTCTTGTTTTGTTTTTGTTTTATTTAGTTGTTTTTTTTTTTGTTTTTTGTTTTTTTTTAAATTTATTTTTCTATTTTTTTTGTATTTACAGATTTGAGAAGACATGCATTGGAGATTATCGTAACGATTAAGACGGCCAGGGACACTGGTAGTAGAGAATGCTAATGCACACGCAAAATCAGTCCAGTGCACGCCCCAGTGGAAACAACTACTAGAAGCAGTAGTATTTGTATGGACTACGCTCGAGTTCAAAACGAGTGAACAAGGAAAGACAGAAATAATAAAAAGAAAGAAAGAAAGAAAGAAGTTAATTATTCCCCAGCATCATGTTAATGTTATCATAGTCGTTAGAGGCCGAGAAATGAAAGTATGATGGCTTCTGCAATGAAAACTTTGATGTTACGTGGGGCACGTAACTTGGTTATTGCTTGAGATACGAGGGCGAGTCAATAAGTAAGTCGCACAGTTCTGTGGGATGGCAGATAAATGTAGTTTGTGTTCTCTACAGGTGTCATTATGTGACAACAACATCGAACTTTATATTCCCGTTCGTCAGGTGGCGCTAGGTGTCTCATGCCCATGCGCATGCGCGGCGCATAAACAAAATGGCGACTGTACTTACGGAGTGTACAACCAAAGAGCAACGTGTTGTTGTGCGTTTGTTATGGGCAAAAGGACTGCTTGCAAGGGACATTCATAAGGAAATGCTTCCTGTTTATGCTGACAAATGTGTGTCCCTTAAAGCGGTACATAGCTGGGTAGAAAAATTTTCTCAAGGACGCTCTAAAATTGTTGATGAAATCCAATCTGGTCGTCCTGTTGAGATTGCAACAGAGGCATCAGTGCAGCGGGTGGAGGAGATGATTAGAGGTGACAGGCGAGTAACGATAGACTCTGTAGCATCTGCAATAGGGTGCTCACATGGTTCAGCATACAGTATAATGCATGATCGATTGAAATTTAAGAAAGTGTGCTCAAGGTAGGTACCCAGACAATTGAAGGAGGAACACAGAATGAACCGACCTGGCCTGTCCTTGCATCATCTCTCTTGATACGAAGATGAAGGAGAAGTCATAATGAACAGGATTGTTACTAGGGATGAATTATGGGTGCATCACTACCAGTACGAATCAAAGTGTGCTTCGATGCAATGGAAACATCCTTCTTCGCCTTCTTCTTCTCTTCTTCTTCTTCTTCTTCTTCAGCGTTCCGAGTCATTGAGGTTCTTCACCTTGTGTCCAAAAATTGAAGGTTACGCCATCAGCAGGGAAGGTTATGCTGACAATGCTCTGGGGTTGTCACGGGGTTTTAACCAATTTCAAGACGAAAGGTGACAATGTGAATTCTGAATCGTACGGTGAAGTTCTTTCGATGCTTCATGATGCAATTCGAAGAAAACGTCAAGAACTGCTGACTATAGGTGTGTTGCATCTTCATGACAATGCCAGACCACATACGGCTCGATTAACTCAGGAGAAAATTTTAAAAAATTAAGGTGGGAAGTTCTGGAACATCCACCTTACAGCCCAGACTTAGCCCCTAGCGATTTCCGTATTTTTTTTTTTGGTATTCTGAACCCCTCCCCCCCCCTCCCCCCCCCCCAAAAAAAAAATTGGTATACTGAAACCCACCTTGGCGGGAGACATTTCGCGAATGACGCCGAAGTTGAATGTGAAGTGAAAACGTGGTTTAGAAAACAGAGCACGCAGTTCTATGCGGCCGGTTTGGGAGGACTGATAAAACGATAGGATAAGTGCATCAATGTTGGTGGAAATTATGTTGAGAAATAAAGGGACAATGTATGTATAAAAATAAACTGGTTTCAAGCTATCATATTTAGCTGTTTTTCTGCAGCCATTTGTGACTTACTTATTGACTTCCCCCTCATAAATCCCCCCACAAAGACACTTTTGTGCATGAGCCAAAGTACGTGCCTCTTTACACGTCTGTTGCGAATGCATGTTCGTATGTGCGTGGTTGTCTGATTGTGCGAGGCCTTGAAACACCACCATAACCCCGCATTCTAACATTCTGGTAATTATATAGATAGTTAAGTGACCAGTTTAGTTCTTTTTCTGTTTCTACGTACCAGGGTGGTTTGTTCACTGCTTGTTCTTGACGATTAAATTAAATTTATTTCTTGAAGTAAGGATAACATAGTCAACTGCACTGATGGATCAGTGGTGAGAAACGGGCGTAGTGGTTGGGGTTTTATTGCAAAGGCTAATGGACGAGTCTTGAAAAAGGAGAGCCTGGCATATGAGACTACAATCTCCAGCATAACAATGGAGGTGGAAGCACTAACGGCGGCATTCCGTTGGTTAGAGGAGACCACTGCAAACCATACTGTATTCATTACGGATTCAAAGAGTATGCTTGGTAAGGTGGAGAAAGAAATGTTTCGTGTGGAATGGCTATCGTCGCTTCAGAGGTCACAGATTGTGAGAATTGTATAGTGTCTAGATACTTTTCCCTGGCCCTGTGGGGGTGCGGGGGAATGAACAGGCTGATATTCTGGCAGAGAATGCACCTCTTGGTAGTAGATTGCCTATGGACAAGGGGGAGGTGGACATGCGTTTGTGGGACCAGGTGGAGAAGGCGGGGGAACAGATTGATAACCCGTATGTGGAAAGAATGAGATTACGGGGAATCGGTAGGGGTTCAGGAAGAATCTCAAAACTGAGAGGGAAGACCAAGAGAACTTTAAAACAGATAGCTGTGGGAACGAACGAACGAACGGACTTTATTTTGGGGAACGATTAGTAGTATGACTCTTCGCTGGCTGTTGAATGAGGGAACGGAGCACATATCGGAATGTCCTGATTGCAGTGATGTCGGTTCTTAACTCAACTCTTGAAATAAGGTAACAGATTAAAAAAAAGTACCGTAGTATGGACTTGAAAGTTCTTGGATCATCACATTTTGTATTCCTGAGTGCATGGATGAATAGATGGCCAGCCTATCCCCCCTATAGCGAACGTCGAGGGCAGACATTGAACCCTGGTCCGTCTGCGCTCATGCCAAACGCTGTGTAACGTCCTGGCCTCATATCAGTAAAAGAATCGATACTTTCTATTGGAGAATCACGATTGCCCACCCTTGATAGCAAGACAGTTGATTATGGTGATTCCAATCTTTCCGACGTGTGGCTTTAACTCTCATTTCACATACTTGTTAACCGTTATTTTTCCTGTTCATTTGTCAAATCCAGAAAAAAGAATAGCTTAAAATCATCGTGAGCTGGATTTCTCTTTACTGTTTTCTACCTGTGTCGTAAAGGCTTTCTCGTTGTATAGTCTCTCCTTATCCAGTGTGTAATCTTGTGCTTGGTTCTCTATATGCAAGATGTTACGGTGATTTCCTTGTTGTGTTCCCCCTAGAGTATTTTCCTGATTCGTTCTTTCTGTGTTCTCCCTAGTGACGCGGTCTTGTTTCAGCATCTGTTAATTTGAAAATGTTTACAAAGCTTTGTTCGAAATGGGTGACTCTGATATACAAACCTTCCATTTCAACCTCATGCGTTGAACTTTCTCAGATGTTTATATTCGCTTATTTTTCTTTTTGTGCCGATTCCAGAGGTGGAGAGATAGACAATTCATGTGTTTCTTCCTTTTCATTTTTGCCGAGGAAGGTCAACGTGCATGTTTAGCAATATACAAGTTAGTTACATATCCTTTGCAGAACGTCGCAGTCAACTCCAGCATTGTTTGGCTGTTTGTGATTTCTTGTCAAGTTTACGTTCAGTAAGTAGTATGACATTTCTTTCTGAATGACCGGCACTCATACCATTATTTGAAAGCCAACGCAAAGCGGTCTGCTTCCAAACCACCCGCAGCTGTTTTTCGAAAACTGTGTGTTGGATTACGAATT
>OY992880.1:48544601-48609601 GCA_963921405.1 Cepaea hortensis | reverse complement strand
CCGGGCCGGGTCAGACAGACAGACAGACAGACAGACAGACAGACAGACATACAGACAGACAGACAGTCAGTCGGTAACGGGAACGAGAACTTATATGACTACTTATATGAATTAAATGAGATGCTCCCCACTAGGATCTGGGCGAAGCCGGGCAGGGTCAGCTAGTCTTAATATATAAATTAGGATGTATGTATGTAAATATATATGTATGTAAATATATATGTATGTCCTTTATACGTTCGCGAACGGTCCATCCGATTGAGATGAAATTTTCTACACGTCTTCCTTTCATTCCAGCGCTGCCAACTGTCGTATTTTTTTTTCTTCTTCCTCCTCCTCCCTCCTCCCCCTCCCAAAATACATACGTAAATATATGATGATGATGATGATGAAAGAATCCCCGAACCAAAACGCTAGGGAAAACGAAGGAAATGACGTGACTACACAGAATCGTCACACGGCAATTATCATCATCATCAAGTGCCGTGCCGGCTGGCGTAGGCATTCATGGCTCTCCATAGATCTCGGTCTTTGGTTTTCTGGATCAACTCTGCTGCTGATATTCCTCCATGCCACGGCAATATCAATAACAATTCATCTTTTTATGTGTAAGGAAGTTATCTACAGTCATGTAGAAGGGAAGAACAATCAATGGAAGGACCGAAATCACAGAACCTAGACGAGTATGAATTCGGAATGGCGAACTCCCTCCTCCTCTCTTCTCCTCCTCCCTCTACCTCCTCCCTCTACCTCCTCCCTTCCTCCTCCATCCTCCTCCCTCCTACTCCTTCCTCCTTCTCCCTCCGCCTCCTCCCTCCTCTTCCATCCTCCTCCCTCTCCCTCCTCCTCCCTCCTCCTCCTCCTCCCTCCTCCTCCTCCTGCCTCCTTCTCCCTCCTCCTCCTGCCTCCTTCTCCCTCATCCTCCTCCCTCCTCCTCCTCCTCCTTCTCCCTCCTTCTCCCTCTTCCTCCTCCATCCTACTCCCTCCTCCTCCCTTCTCATCCTCCCTTCTCCTCCTCCCTCTACCTCCTCCTCCTCCCTCCTCCTCCCTTCTCATCCTCCCTCCTCCTCCTTCTACCTCCTCACTCCACCCTCCTCCTCCTCCCTCCTCCTCCTCCTGCCTCCTTCTCCCTCCTCCTCCTGCCTCCTTCTCCCTCATCCTCCTCCCTCCTCCTCCTCCTCCTTCTCCCTCCTTCTCCCTCTTCCTCCTCCATCCTACTCCCTCCTCCTCCCTTCTCATCCTCCCTTCTCCTCCTCCCTCTACCTCTTCCTCCTCCCTCCTCCTCCCTTCTCATCCTCCCTCCTCCTCCTTCTACCTCCTCACTCCACCCTCCTCCTCCTCCCTTCTCCTCCTCTTCCTCCTCCCTTTCCTTCCTCCTCCTCCTCCCTCTACCTCCTCCTCCCTCTACCTCCTTCCTCCACCCTCCTCCTCCTCTCTCCTCTTCCTCCCTCCTAATCCTCTTCCACCTCCCTTTCCTTCCTCCCCTCCTCATTCTCCCTCCTCCTCCTCCCTCCTCCCTCTCCCTCCTCCCTACTCCTTCTCCCTCCGCCTCCTCCCTCCTCTCCCCTCCTCCTCCCTCCTTCCCCTCCTCCCTCCTCCTCCCTTCTCCTCCTCCCTCCTTCTCCCTCCTCCTCTCCCCTCCTCCAATTCCTACCCTCTTCCGCTTCCCCTCCCCATCCTCCCTCTCCCTCCTCTTCCTCCTCCTCGCCCTTCCTCCTCCTCCCTCTTCCTCCTCCTCCTACCTCCTCTTTCCTCTTCCTCTCTCCTCCACCCTCCTCCCTTTTCCTCCCTCCTCCTCCCTCTACTAATCCCTCCTCCTCCCTCCTCCTCCTTCCTCCAGATCCCTCCTCCTCCTCTCCCCTCCTCCTCCTACCCTCCCCCTCTTCCCCTCCCCCTCCTCCCTCTCTCTCCTCTTCCTCCTCCTCCTCCTTCTCCCTCCTTCTCCCTCTTCCTCCTCCCTCCTCCTCCCCCTCCTCCCTCTCCCTCCTCCTCCCTCCTCCATCGTCCTTCTCCCTCCTCCTAATAACTCCTCCTCTCTCTTTCTCCTCCTCTCTCCTCCTCTTTCCTCCTCCTTCCTCCTCCTCCCTCCTCCTCCCTCTTCCTCCTCCTCCCTCCTCCTCCCTCCTCCTCCTTCTCCTCTTTCCCCCCCTCCTCCTCCTAATCCCTCCTCCTCCCTCCTCCTCCCTCCTATTCCTCCTACTTCTCCTCCTCCCTCCTCCTCTCCGCCTATCTCTTCCTCCTCCCTCCTCCTCCCTCCTCCTCCCTCTTCCTCCTACCTCCTCCCTCCTCCTCCTCTCTCCTCCCTCCTCCTCCCTCTACCTCCTCCCTCCTCCTCCCTCCTCCTCCTTCCTCCACATCCCTCCTCCTCCCTCTGCCACCTCCTCCCTCCTCATCATTCTTCCTCCTCCTCCTTCTCCCCCTCCTCCCTCCTCCCTCCTCCTTCTCCCTCCTCCTTCTTACTCTTCCTCCCTCCTCCTTCTCCCTCCTCATCCTCCCCCCTCCTCCTCTCTCCTCCCTCCTCTTCCTCCCTCCTCCTTCTCCCTCCTCCTCCCTCTCCCTCCTCCCTCCTCCCCCTCCTCCTCCTGCGTTCTCCTTCTCCCTCCTTCTCCCTCCTCCTCCTTCTTCCTCCTTCTCCCTCTTCCTCCTCCCTCTTCCTCCTCCCTCCTCCTCCCCTCCTCCCTCTTCCTCCTCCTTCCTCCTCCTCCTCCTTCTCCCTCCTCCTCCCTCCTCCTCCCCTCTACTCATCCTCCTCTCTCCTCCTTCCTCCTCCTTCTTCCTCCTCCCTCTTCCTCCTCCCTCTTCCTCCTCCTCCCTCCTCCTCCCTCCTCCTCCTTCTCCTCTTTCCCCCTCCTCCTCCTAATCCCTCCTCCTCCCTCCTCCTCCCTCCTATTCCTCCGTACTCCCCCTCCTCCCTCCTCCCTCCTCCTTCTCCCTCCTCCTTCTTACTCTTCCTCCCTCCTCCTTCTCCCTCCTCATCCTCCCCCCTCCTCCTCTCTCCTCCTCCCTCCTCTTCCTCCCTCCTCCTTCTCCCTCCTCCTCCCTCTCCCTCCTCCCTCCTCCCCCTCCTCCTCCTGCGTTCTCCTTCTCCCTCCTTCTCCCTCCTCCTCCTTCTTCCTCCTTCTCCCTCTTCCTCCTCCCTCTTCCTCCTCCCTCCTCCTCCCCTCCTCCCTCTTCCTCCTCCTTCCTCCTCCTCCTCCTTCTCCCTCCTCCTCCCTCCTCCTCCCCTCTACTCATCCTCCTCTCTCCTCCTTCCTCCTCCTTCTTCCTCCTCCCTCTTCCTCCTCCCTCTTCCTCCTCCTCCCTCCTCCTCCCTCCTCCTCCTTCTCCTCTTTCCCCCTCCTCCTCCTAATCCCTCCTCCTCCCTCCTCCTCCCTCCTATTCCTCCGTACTCCTCCCTCCTCCTCCTCTCTCCGCCTATCTCTTCCTCCCTCCTCCTCCTCCCTCCTCCACCCTCTTCCTCCTCCTTCCTCCTACTCCTCCTTTTTCTTCTTCTTCTGCTGCTGCCGCTGTTCCATATACCCAAGTTAATTGTTGGGGGAATATGTAAAGATCTTTCAAGTGCTCTTTCTAATGCTTTTTGCAAGTTGGTCTTCGTTTATCTAAGGTTGTTCTAACCGCAACCAATAAATGATTAGACAGACAGACAGACAGACAGACAGACAGACAGACAGACAGACAGATAGTCGGGAACGGGAACTTATATGAATTAAATGAGATGCTCCCCATTAGAGGCTGGGCGAAGCCGGGCCGGGTCAGACAGACAGACAGACAGATAGATAGACAGACAGACAGATAGATAGTCGGGAACGAGAGCTTATATGACTACTTATATGAATTAAATGAGATGCTCCACACTAGGAGCCAGGCGATGCCGGGCAGGGTAAGACAGACAGACAGACAGACAGACAGACAGACAGACAGTCAGACAGACAGACACACAGACAGACAGACAGGAACGGGAACGGGAGCTTATATGACTACTTATATGAATTAAATGAGATGCTCCCCACCAGGGACTGGGCGAAGCCGGGCCGGGTCTGCTAGTAACTTATAAACAAGGTACCGGTGAACAGGTCTCAGCGTGAGACTCCGCACTGTTTGATCCCATTGGATCACATGCCCTCTCCCTCAGACGATTTATACATGTGGAAACTGAGAAGGGCAAACGCATGTGTAATTAATATTGTTTATAACAATCAAAACATACTAATTTCTCTCTCTCTCTCTCTCTCTCTCTCTCTCTCTCTCTCTCTCTCTCTCTCTCTCTCTCTCTCTCTCTCTTTTCTCTCCCTTCCTCTCTGTCAAGTCGGAAGGACTTTCCTGCTGTCGAACAGGTCCTGTCGTTACATCAACCGCCTTCCCCTTTATCGGTCCTGTAATAATAAATGAAACCCTACGTCCTTTTTCTGTCATCATGCAGATCTTGTGAACTGGAGATGTTACTCTCACCAATCAATTGTTTCACTCAACCGGTAGACAGGCACTTTGAGTGCATTGATAAGAATAATTTGGTTGTTACAAACAGACTGCCTAGCCTCAAGGACTTTCCCTATGTTGTCAATCTCTTTTCCTGGCAATCACAAGTTCCCCCCTAGCACATGGTTGAATAACCACATAATCATTCCTGGTGGTGTCAATTACATTGTTCATACGGAAGTCCCATAGGAGATATTAACATAAGGTGTGAAATTCCTGGCCTTCTCGTAGTTTGGGCCAGCCATGAGGATGGGCGACATGCTTCCCTCCTCGTCACATTTCTAACCGTCGTTAGATGTTGTATGTCTGTATGGAAAGACCGCCCACGCTTTCCGGCATGGCACATGATTGATTGATTGATTGATTGATGGAAAGACTATCGTATGCCTTCACAGTGGTATAGACATAAATAACAATTAAAAAAATAAGTCGCTTAAAAGTCGACAGGGTCGACTTCATTGCACCGGGTTTTATCCCATATAGCTCAGTCTCTTTCTGCAGCGCGGAAAGCGTCGCATTAAGCAAGAACTCCATAGCTCCAGCGTCGACCCCCAAGATTCTCCGAAAACAGTCGTGGAAAAAAACTCGCGAACCGAAGGACGTGGCCCGGAATCGAACTCACAACCTTCGGAGCCCTATTCAAACGGCTTAAACACTTCGCCACGGAAACGAAAACTCCCTAGGAAGCATAAACAAAACGACACTCAATGGACGTGTGTTTATAAAGTGACGGAAAGAGCCCTACCATAAATCTTAAGTGTGAGATTTTGGTAAAGATCACACGTATAGAACTAGAACATTGGTGCGTACACGCAGAAGACACCGCAGACAAATACTATCCGCTTACCTGGCTATGGCTGTGTAGAAATATGTCTTTAGATTCTGGTAGAATCAGACACAATCGAACAGTGGTTCTCTACCGGTGGGGAATTCCCCCCAAGGGGGAATTTTAGTGTTTCCAGAGGGAAATTAAGATAATTTCAAGATCCCGTTAATACAAGAACCGTTACTTGATATTGCTTTTCCCTCCATACTTTACGGTTCTGTACTTTTCGCCCTTCTGAAATTCGTTTTATAATGTAAAGTAGAACCGCAAATCATGTTTTATGTAGACGTCTAGACGTGTTCTCGTATGTGTTATTAAATTTAGCTTTCATTTTTACGTATAATGTGTAGGGAAGGGGGAATTTATGGCGAGGAAATACGAAAGGGTGGGGATAACATTCTGAACATATGGTGAAGGGGTGCATAGGCCAAAAATAAAGTTGAGAACCACTGTAATAGAAGTTATCCAGCTGGTCTCTCACTTTTAGCCAGCATGTACAGATTATGATTTGTGAGTGATCAGATCATATATCAGATCATATTTCCATTACCTCTACCCCTTTCAACGTCAGAAGAGAAGTTATAATTAGGGCCTATTTCAGCCTCAGATTAGTAATCCTGTGATCAAGTCAGCCATATTTTGGAAATTAATTTGAAAGGGATTGTTGTCCATTGAAAATAATGTGATTTGAATTCCAGACTACTTTATAGAATGCTTCCGTTACTGTTATCTTTCCTATCACCGCCTCCTTTTAGATCGGGACGTTCTACTAGAGCTGTAGGCTCCATTTACACCTTCCTCCTATTTAATTTCTGTTGTCCGTTTCTTTTGGACCAGCATTCTCTCTCCCTGACATAATGTTTCAAACTCCCCTATTACTTAAAACTGGAAAAGGTCATTCTGACGGCCTTACATGGTTTGCCACTTTATAATCCCACGTATGTTTTCCTTGAAACATCTTACTTGCCCAGCTAACTCAGCGGGAGAACTAGCGCTGACCTATCAAGAGCCGTTATCATACTGGTATTGCTTCTCTCAAGCCACTGCCTGAAACCTTCTCGTGCTGGTTAACCGATTCAGTGCCAAACAAAAAATAAGTTTGGATCAAACAAGATACACAATCAAATAAACAGGTATTATAATGTAAATCTCCGTTCATTGAACATTGAAATTACGAAGGTACCAAGAAACAAAACAAATAACACGATGGCCCTAGTATAGTTATTTATCTTCCTTCTGTCCAAATAGGAGTTCACATTTGACGATATATTATCCTTCGGCACTTAATTAGTTACGTGCTGTCACTCTAGGCTGTCCAGCTTTGATTAGTTCAGACAACCTGTTTACAAGTTAACAAATCCTTTATGGCTTCTCTTTTTGCTCTTCCTTTCACACTTTGAGAAGGCCTGATAAGGATCAGCACTTGTTGAGGAAACAGATGAATTATGTGTACTGACTGTATTTGAGCGGTAAACCTGGAATTTTACGAGTATCTTAGGGGTATTACACAGTGTATTCCCTTAGTGAATTTAAACACAGAAGCCACAAACAATATGTTGCACGATTTATTGCCTGACATATTATATAGAGCCTGGTATTCGCATTCTTGCTATTATTTGTGCTTCCAAACAGAAAAGTTGTTATTTATTTGATTTTTTTTTTTTTATCCAAATACTTTGGAATATTCCATCGAGAGATAACCGAGACATTTTGTCACAGGTAATATAATGAGAAGAGATGCATTGGAACATATCATGACAACTAGAAACATCAGTGGGGAAAGAGGTAGAAACATACCAGATAAATTACGTTCGGTGAAAATTGATGGTGACGTGGATTAATATCATCAACAGAGTCGATTCTGAACAACAAAGACCGATATCTGTGGAGAGACATGAACGCTTACGCCAGTTGGCAGGGCGAGTACATGATGATTACTCCATCAAGTCCTGGTGATCAGATCTGTCATACAACACACCGAGTGGACTTGAAGAAGCTATCTCTAGAATAGATCCACACAAAAAGCACACACGCACATACACACGCACTCACGTTTGAAATTTGATAAGGCTGATTGTGTCGCTATGATTGATTGAAATGCATTCCACGTGACAGCGTGTCTGTCACAGATTACTCCTGAGATGGGGTGGTTTTTGCTCTCAGAACAATCCGTTTATTCATGTCAGGGAACGTGATTCTAAGAATAGAATATTTGGAGGAACCGTTCTTTTTGTGTGAAATTACTTGCATGTCCTTTTCAGGGCTGTTTGAAATTTACTAGAAAATTTTAGTTCAGTAGTTTGACATTGCCGGTCTCCGTGGCGAAGGGCTTACGAACGCGGTTCGTGACCCCGTATACCCGTGTTCGAAACATAGCTGACCTCGATTTGGCAGCAGACCGCGTTGGGCTGGTTTATTACGTAAATGGTATGGGCAGAAAGCACGAGCAAACTACTGAACGTAAACTTGCCAAGACATCAACAACAGCAAAAAATGCTGGTGTAGACTGGAAACTTCCTGTAAAGGATATGCAACTGACTTTGTTCAAACCAGTTTGACATTGCTTTCTGAACGACCTAAGCCTCATACCACGTAAACCAACACAGAGTCGCCTGTTTTCAAATCGCCCGCGGCTGATATCGAGACTTCGACTCGGTATGTCTGGAAATTCTGAAACAACGTCTTACTATTCCTTGCAGCAGCTCTAAAATAGTGGAGAGTATGAGAAATGCCATCATTGTTTCAGTTATACAGAAGTGGAGAGTGTGGGAAATGCCATCATTGTTTCAGTTCTAAATTAATGGAGGGTATAAGAAATGCCACCATTGCTTCAGCTCTAAATTAGTGGAAATTATGAGAAATTTCATCATTGCTTCAGCTCTAAAATAGTGGAGAGTATGAGAAATGCCATCATTGTTTCAGTTATAAATTAATGGAGGGTATAAGAAATGCCACCATTGCTTCAGCTCTAAATTAGTGGAAATTATGAGAAATTTCATCATTGCTTCAGCTCTAAAATAGTGGAGAGTATGAGAAATTTCATCATTGTTTCACTTTTAAGGTAGTGGAGAATATGGGAAATGCGATCATTGTTTCAGCTCTAAAGTAGTGAAGTGTATGAAAAATTCCATCATGGCCACATATCTAAAGTAGTGAAGAGAATGAAAACTTCATCATGGTCACATATCTAAAGTAATGGAGAGGATGAGAAATGCCATCATTGTTTCAGCTCTAAAGTAGTGGAGACTATGAGAAATGCCATCATTGTTTCAGCTCCGAAGTATACATTCTATAAATACTCTTCTGTAGGTAACTCTTCAAAGTGCATAATTTAGCCTGTGTTTCAATCTATTCAGCCAACTCCATTCGATTTCCATCTACCTTGGGAAACTCTAACCATTTTATTTGTCTTTAGAGTTGGCGGAAATTTCATTCTGGGTGAATATTTTTCATTTGTGAAATTTAAATAAAAAAAATGTTAAACAGAAATTCACAGCTCAATTTATATACCCTTTCTTCATTAGTTAGAGGGGGACATCATAATTTTTAACCACTCCGCATCCAAGTTATAATAAAAATAAATACACTGTATACATTGTCACTAGCGCAGTTTTACATTGGTGTAATGAGTGTAACTAACACAGAGCTTCTGAAAGGCCATCACAGCCAGCTCGGGAGATCTACGCCTTAGGCGCCTGCCATGTTTGTCTAATCATGGTATTGACCTCATTTACAACTGTCAGCATTCCGTGATGCTGATGTCTGTATCAAACACAACTTGACACTTTTAGAGTAGTTGAGTACAGGCGTACTCTGCCATTTATTTCTGGAACATCAAAACATTTTAATATGAATTATTGAACAGAAACGCACACGCGATATTTAGTTCAGAGGTTTACACCCTTTTGATCACGGATTCTTATTAGCATGGTGTTTCTCCGTGTCATTCTTGTTATTTAATGTTTATATTTTCTCTTCAATGTTTATTGCTCTCTATGATGCTGCCAGTGTGAGAAATGCCATCATGGTGTCACCTCTGTGACCTGAGCAGGTCAGGACATTAACTTGACCTGATAATTGAAAATTACTTTCAAAGGCGGAGATCATAATCTATCGATGTAGATGTGGAAGGTAAGTGAAAACACCACAGTATCTTCCCAAGAATAAATAGATCTTTTCATAAAGCGATAATGAAATAATGACAGATTCAGAAAGCACACATCAATCTGTGGACAGAAGGGCCGGACACGGCATACCATTGTTTATCACTTTATTCATTACTGGTTGGCGGAGTGGCATGGAGCCACGGTGACCACATGGGGCTCAAAAGTTCATATCCAGATTAAGGATAATGTCTGTCAAAACAGCCACTAGATTCATAGAGGCAATAAGTCTCTTCGTTTAAAGAGCTGAGGAAATGAGACAGCTTGCTGCAGCAGCAGAAGAATAAGACAGACAGACAGACAGACAGACAGACAGACAGACAGGCAGGCAGAAAGAAAGAAAGAAAGAAAGAAAGAAAGAAAGAAAGAAAGAAAGAAAGAAAGAAAGAAAGAAAGAAAGAAAGAGACAGAGACAGACAGACAGACAGACAGACAGACAGACAGACAGACAGACAGACAGACAGACAGACAGACAGACAGACAGACAGACAGAAAGAAAGAAAGAAAGAAAGAAAGAAAGAAAGAAAGAAAGAAAGAATCCCAAGCTTGGAAGAACACATCTCTGTACTTGTGGCACCAGTCCCTGAAGCTGGGCATCTACTGCAGTTATGTCCTATATCCGTGCAAAGAACCTTCTTGTTTGGCTTTCACAATACAAATGGAAAGGTATAGTATAACACTGACCAGTTTCCTACTACGGAATGCGGTGTAGAAATACTAGATCCTTGAATTGACACTCATTAACCCAGGACATGCTGGTGAGATAGGAAATGAGCAGGCGGACAGGTTAGCCGGGTCTACACACCTGGGTGGGGCATTGGTGCGTGATAAGGCTGGTGTGGGTAGGGCCCATTTGGGATCGGGTGTATAGTGTGAAAGAACAGATAGATCCTCACGGCCCACAGAGAATGGTTCTGGGTGGTCTTGAGGTATGGTGTCCGCCGCGAGTGCTGAAGGTCCAGGGTTCAAGTCCCGGTGAGGGCCGGGATTTTTTCACTTGGATTTCTAGTAACAAACTGTCCCCTGGTCTCTGAGTAGTAAGATCGGACGCCCGTGAGTATTGTTGAGCACGTAAAATATCCCTAGGAAGTTGAAAATCGAAAAAGAGTAGGCTAACGGCGCTGCCTGGGGAAAATTTCGAGTTTAAAATCTACCCAAAGTATTTCAGGACCCTCGTCGGTGCTACGGACTTCGTGCACTGAGCTGAGATTGTCCGGACTCGGGCTTGCGTTAGGAGTAGAACGGAGCACTTATGAGTTACACCCGTGTGCCGTGGTGTTGATTTGTCGACTAAACTAACTAACTAAACTAAGAGAATGGTGCTGCAGGGAGTGACCGGAGGATCTGGCCGACACTTAGGATTTCTAGGAAAGGCCAAACTGCTACTGTCACCATTAGTATTGGAACTCTTCGCTGACTGTTAAATATGAGAACGGAGCACGTATGGGCATGTTCAGAGTATATTACATATTACGGAGGAGAAAGAACAAATGAATATCTGAGATTTTTTTTCAGGAGGAAAGACCGTGGCAAAGGAATCTGGTCGACCCACCTCATAATGCTATAACACAATATATGAGAAGGATTCTGACTTCATGAAACTATCATAATGTCAGTCACGGGATAACCTTACATACAGGCACAATGTATTCACGCACAAAGCAACGGTTTCAACCCCTGTAGCATTGCCAGCTCTCTATTATAGAATGTAACACGAGTGCTCTACACTCCGCTGTGTGGAAAAGCGATGGCAAACACAATCAGCCAGACAGACAATGGCGTCGATTAGAAGAAACATTAACTTGTCGGGGTTGTGTAAGAGCACTTGAGGGCAAAAACGGGTAGAAGAAGACCTGTTTTTAATTTTAAAGCCAACAAAGTAGGCATTTTACACGGATCTAGGACATTGAAATTTTCCTTGTTTTTAATAGAGCACTTATCGTGTGGCTTGCATGGCGGCCCGGTGGTTGTGTGATGAAATCCCCTATCAAGACGGGGTATTGTTTTAATTGACCTAGTCCCAGGTCGTTCTAGCCTAAAACTGGATCCAGGAAAATTTCTGGGAAGTAACGGCAGTCGACTACATCACGTGTCGAGTAGTGATTTGTTCTTAAAAAATATGGCGCTAGTACCGGGTGTTTGTGAAGTCTAACTACACTTTGTATGTAAAACAAATCTGAAAAATAAAGTGCATAATGTCATCAATAAGTATGCTACAAAATTCATTATATTAGTTACAATAGTTACTGCTATGGTCTAACGTTGTTTTGGGGAAGCTGGAAAATACCAACGAAGTATTCATTATAACAGGTGTTGGAAATGTCCACCACGGGTTTCAAGACACGACTGTACACGTCTCTTCATATTGTCAGTTACCTTCTGCAACGTGTCTGTTGTTATTCTGTTTGGAGTGCAAAGAATTACTCAAGCAGACGAAAGCCATTCGCTGCCTATTACTTCACGATGGTCAATGGAGCACATTTTTATATTACATCATGTTCTACATTTTTCAAGATTGTTCTACATACAAAGTGTAATGAGACTTTACATACACCCGGTACCATATACACGATACGCACCAGACCTTCGGAAATAGGCATTTATTGTACTTATTATTTAAATCGTAAGCCCTGCAGTGGAATTACAGATGTGTATAGTTGTGACGACAGTCCACGACAGCTGAACATCTGTTAAAGTAATGTCCGCCATACAATGATGAACGCAATGTAATATTACAACAACCAGTTTCCTACCAGAAGTCAGCTTAGCCGATGTGCTTATTGCGCTTAAACTTCCAGTGCGTAGACGGCGGAGTATGGGGCTTTTTCCTTACACCAGTCAGTTGGAATTGAAAGTTGACTTCTCGTCCAGAAAGCATTACTGAACATAACATCGTGTAGTTAATCAACCTGAGGTTGAAGTTTCTCGCAATGTCCTTCAAAGGACATGTAACATATAGTTTCCTACCATGAAAAACGGTTTACAAATAATAGGTCATTGAACTGACCACTGACTTCATTTTTAGATTCATAAATACGAAAGTACCGAGTAAAATGAAGAAGACATTAACATCTGAGATTTTTCTCTCGTTGAAAGAACGTGGGAAAAGAATACATTGGCCAACCTCATAATGCAGTGACACAATATGTGTGCAGGGTTAAGACTTTACGAAACTACTACTTCATCAGTCACAGGGTAACATTACACATAAGAAAAATGTGTTCACGCACAAAGCAACAGTGTCAGCTCGTGTAGCATTGCCAGCTCTCTATTATAGAATGTAACAGAAAGTGCTCTACACGCCGCTTTGTGGAAAAGCGGTTGTAAACACAATCAGCCAGACAGACAATGGCGTCGATTAGAAACTTTAACTTGTCGGGGTTGTGTAAGAGCACTTGAGGGCAAAAAACGTGCAGAAGCTTTTTTTTTAACCAACACAAGAGGTTCTTTGCACAGATGTGGGACATTGAAATTTCTCTTGTTTTTAATAGAGCGCTTAGCATATCGCTTGCCTTGCGGCACAGTGGTCGTCTGTTGAAATCCCCTATCAAGATAGAGCATTTTTGTTTTTATTGAACCTGGTCTCCCAGGTCGACCTAGCCTAAAATGAGTACCAGAATATCTGGGAAGTAAAGGCAGCCAGTGTGTTATTAACCATATCATCCAACTAATGTCGACATGTGTATTGAAATATTGGGTAAGCACCAAATATCTAACACGTCTTATAAATAGATATCCAGTCGTCTTCATTTAGCGTCACCGAGGTATCCCCAAACCTACCCACACAGAATAATCTTCCCCAGACGCCAAGTGTTTCTTCAGCTAACCTTTCGAGGGGACGACGTAATGAAACGAATACACCAAACATTGTTTGCTGCTGAGCCAACGATCAGATATAAAACCACTCCGATACCTACTCCATCTGTACAAGAATCATTGTCTCATACACCAAATCAAAGTCAATTTATCAAATCCAGTGTGAGTGCAAGCAATTAGCAAATCGAATAACTGAACATATACCTGTGTGGGTGGACAAGATAGTTAATCAGTCTTCATTAATCAGTCTTCATTAATCCCCGTGCAGTCAACGGGCTATAAAACACACTATTCGTCGATTTCTCGCCGTGATTCGCAACTGCGAGCGCTAACAAGACAAGTCACCTGAACAAGTCAAGAAGCCTGATACGGGGGGAAATGGCACGTCGCAAGAACACCGAAAGACACGTGGCATCCAAGATGCGCAGCGTGGGAACCGACAAGAAGACGAGCGGAGAGAATCTACCTGCGAGCTGCAGAAAACAACAAGAATCTCAAGTAACCTCTAACGAAGCTACCACGAGAAAGGACGACGACAACCCACCACAAACAAGAGCCAAACCTACTGAGAATTAGAGAGAGGAGAAAGACACCAGAGTCGGAAGTACCTACTCACTGACAATCAAGTGGGTTGTCAAGCGTATCTAAGTGGAGCTATCAGACGAAGAAATCCTGAAGCAGCTACGAGAAGAGAATCTCCACATCCGATTCTTGAAGGCGGAGCGGCTCCTCACCTACTCCAAGATTCTTATAACCATGGCGGTGGTGACGACAAAGGGCAGCGAGATGCCGACCACCGGATCAATCAACAAGAAAAAGCAACAACCAGAGAGATTCATCCCAAGAGTCAGTCATGTTCAAGATGCAGAGGGCCGGCCACAGCAGAGCTGCATGTCGCAGTAAAACGGAAATCTGCCGGTACTGCGCCGGTCACTACGCCTTCAAGGAGTGTCCGCTGGCCAATCTGGACACGGACTTCCGAGCACGCAACAACAAAAGAAAGTGCGCCAACTGCCTGGGCAAGCGTGGAGCAAGATACTTGGGCTGTCCGTACCTTCAAAGATACAGAGACGTCTTAAAGTTCACCATCACCACAAAGACTCCATATAAGGAGGTGCGAGACAGCTACGTGTATTTCACAAGCAGAAAAAGCTCAACTGCAAGACCAGATAAATGAGCTAAAGAAGCAAATCAAGCTGCTTCAAACACCGGCACCGACCAGAGACAATGAAACACTGCTTGCTGAAATAAAGGAGATCCAGCAAAATATCAAACAAGAGGTGGAGCACATGACGGAGACGACAAAGAAGAATGAAGAGATCCTACAGAGCAATCAAAGAAGAAAGAGAGATTCTAAGAACTGAAAGGGAGCTAACCCAAAACAAACCAGCAGAAGCCACGGAAAAGATCACAGAAAAGCCGCAAGAGGAAACACAACAAAAGACCGAGCCGAACTCAAGCTAAGGCCAGCAGCCCAACCACGACGCCCAAGAGGGAACCACTATCCCGCCGGTTCTCTGAAGGCGGCACAGAATACCCATTTCCATATACCCTGGAGGAGTGCCTAGAATCGGTCAGATTGGAGGAACTCGGGCACCAGGAATTCAGAAGGCGCTGGGAAGAGAAAGAAAATAAGAAGCCCCAGAAGCTCAGGAGATCAGTAGAATACCTAGATAGGCACTGTGACGGTGAGGACGGACCCGGCTACACGTACTATATAGAAGACGGAGAGATGATCCCATGGCTGACCACAGAGGAAGAAATTGAAAGGCAACAGAAACTCAAAATCGAAAGTGAAAATAGGCGCAAAGAGGAAAATGAGAACATCGAAAAGCTTATACAGACAAATAAAAAAAAGGAGGCAAGAAGACCAAATAAAATGTCCTTATAAGGAATGGAACCAGTCAAGCCAGACGAGCCAGGAGCCTTCACTAACAAAGGAAACCATTAGAGGAGACGGGAACAAAGGACAGCCGCCGACCAATCCCCCAGATGACGTCACAGACACAAACGCTTACATAACTAGTCCGAGATAGGACTTATCATAAGAGCGCGCAAGACAAGAAACAGGGTTAAAATACCCACAAAAACCACGGATCTCAACAATAACCAGGAGGCGAGTTAGACGAGACTGAATTTGGAATTATTTTTTTTTTTGGGGGGGGGGGGGGGGGGGGGACATTGGAATTGGAAATTTATCAACCACTCATAAACTACAGTCATTAATTTAACAAAGAAACACAGTTTAGTTTACTGTATGCAACAAACAATACACCGTTGCTCAAATATAGTGAGGTCTTGGCAATAGGGCTGTTCCAGCCAGTTTTGTGCAGTCAGAAAGAGATCGTTTTAAATCTGAAATTACTCTCCTCTCTCGAACAATACCCGTGACTATGAGTTTTAAGTATTTCAGCCAAAGTATTATTTATTTATTTATTCACTTCATAAAATATAACACTTTGCAAATATATAACGTGACAAGGTGCAGCCACATATGTCAGTCGATAACTCGAGCAATCTGCGTTTTATAATAGAGGGATTTGTGCTGTTCATGTGAGAAGCAACGGCTGCAGCAGGATATAACAATAGGAAATACAAACAGTTAGGTGCGTGTAACTCCTGCGAAAAAGTGAAATGTGCTAAAACAGGACATATTTACACGCCTTACAACGAACTCCACAATGGTAAACATAGTAACTAATAGGGGAGAACCCCCAAAAATAATAATAATAATAATAGAAATAAAAATAAGTATACTACAACACAACGAGCGACGTTTCGATTATAATCATCTTCATTGGGAACGGAACAACACAAACAGATCTAAGGAAAGACATGAAATTACACAATTATATTGTATTAAACGGCGTTTTATAGTCTGTCGACTGCATAGAGATTCCCGGATACTGATTAACTCTCTTTTCCACCCAAACTGGTATATCTTATATATAAATTAGGATGTCCGTATCTCTGTCTGTATGTATCTCTGTATGTATGTATGTCCTTTATACGCTCGCGAACGGCCCATCCGATTGAGATGAAATTTTCTACACGCCTTCCTTTCAATCCAGAGATGCCAACTGTCGTAGTTTTTTTTTCTTCTTCCTCCTCCTCCCTCCTCCCTCCTCCCCCTCCCAAAATACGTACGTCCGGGAAATGGTCTTCTACATAGACACTTCTCTCTGAGGTCCGCGATAACATATTAACCTGGTGGGATGGCAATCAATCATCCTACTACCTCCTCCCTCCTCCTCCCTTCTCCCTCTTCCTCCTCCCTCTTCCTCCCTCCGCCTCCTCCCTCCTCCCACTCTCTACTCCTCCTTCCTCCTCCCTCCTCCTTCTCCTCCCTCCTTCTCCCTCTTCCTCCTCCCTCTTCCTCCCTCTTCCTGCTCCCTCCGCCTCCTCCCTCCGCCTCCTCCCTCCGCCTACTCTCTCCTCCTCCTCCCTCCTCCTCCCTCTCCCTCCTCCTACTCCCTTCTCCTCCTCCTCCTCCTCCCTCCTTCTCCCTCTTCCTCCTCCCTCCTCCTCCCCCTCCTCCTCCACCCTACTCCTCCCTCCTCTTCCTAATCCCTCCTCCTCCCTCCTATTCCTCCTGTCTCCTCCTCCCTCCTTCTCCCTCCTCCTTCAACCTCTTCCTCCCTCCTCCTTCTCCCTCCACCTCCTCCCTCCTCCTCACTCCTCCTCCTCCCTCCTCCTCCCTCTCCCTCCTCCCTTCTCATCCTCCCCCACCTACGTTCTCCTCCTCCCTCCTCCTCCTTCTCCCTCCTCCCCCTCCTCCTCCTCCTTCACCCTCCTCCCTCCTCCTCCTCCTCCTTCACCATCCTCCCTCCTCCTCCTCCCTCCTCCTCATCCTCCCTCCTCCCTCCTCCTCCCTCCTCATCCCTCTTCCTCCTCCTCCTCCCTCCTCCCTCCTCCTTCTCCCCTTTCCCCCCTCTTTCTCTTAATCCCTCCTCCTCCCTTCTCCTCCCTCCTATTCATCCCTACTCCTCCTCCTCCCTCCTCCTCCTCTCTCCGCCTATCTCTTCCTCCCTCCTCCTCCCTCCTCTCTCTTCCTCCTCCCTCCTCTCTCTTCCTCCTCCCTCCTCCTCCCTCTTCCTCCTCCTCCTCCCTCCTCCTTCCTCCTGCTCCCTCCTCCTCCTCCCTTCTCCTCCCTTCTCCTCCTCCCCCTCCTACCCCTCCCTCCTCCCCCTCATCCGTCTTCCTCCCTCCTCCTTCTTCCTCCCTCCTCCTCCCCCTCCTCCCCCTCCTCCTCCCTCTCCTCCTCATCCCTCCTCCTCCATTCTCCTCCTCCCTCCTCCTCCTCTCTCTACCTCCTCCCTCCTCCTCCCTTCACATTCCTCCTCCTCCCTCTTCCTCCTCATCCCTCCTCCTCCTCTATCCTCCTCCTTCCTCCTCCTCCTCCCTCTACCTCCTCCCTCCTCCTCCCTTCACATTCCTCCTCCTCCCTCTTCCTCCTCCTCCCTCTCATCCTCTTCCCTCCTTCTCCTCCCTCCTCCTTCTCCCTCTTCCTCCTCCCTCTTCCTCCCTCCGCCTCCTCCCTCCTCCCACTCTCTACTCCTCCCTCCTCCTTCTCCTCCCTCCTCCTCCTCCCTCTTCCTCCCTCTTCCTGCTCCCTCCGCCTCCTCCCTCCGCCTACTCTCTCCTCCTCCCTCCTCCTCCCTCTCCCTCCTCCTCCTCCCTCTCCTCCTCCTCCTCCTCCTGCGATCTCCTCCTCCCTCCTTCTCCCTCTTCCTCCTCCCTCCTCCTCCCCCTCCTCCTCCACCCTACTCCTCCCTCCTCTTCCTAATCCCTCCTCCTCCCTCCTATTCCTCCTGTCTCCTCCTCCCTCCTTCTCCCTCCTCTTCCCTCCTCCACCTCCCTCTTCCTCCTCCCTCCTCCATTTACCCAAGACAGACAGACATACAGATAGTCGGGAACGGGATCTTATATGACTACTTATATGATTTAAATGAGATGCTCTCCACCATGGGCTGGGCCGGGTCAGACAGACAGACAGACAGACAGACAGATAGATAGACAGACAGACAGACAGACAGACAGTCGGGAACGGGAGCTTATATGACTACTTATATGAATTAAATGAGATGCTCCCCACCAGAGTCTGGGCGAAGCCGGGCCGTGTCAGCTAGTGCTGGATAATTGAGTAAACATGAAAACGTCGGTAATCCAGACAGATTCCTTCCGATTTCATTCACATCGTTCGTGGCATTATTTTTCTAAGGAAAGAGTCTCCTGTCATCCTAGCTGTAAACATATTGTCCGGAGGTAGTTTCCTGCTATGGGTCAGTGATATGATAGGGCCACCACATGTTGTATTCCTAGATGCACGCAGCAATAAGTGGCCATTCTTTCCCTCACTTTGCCAGACCACGAAAGTAGGCGTCAAAGCCTAGTCCAACCGCGCAGTAGTATAGATGTACAAAAGGATATCCATTTCTGAGGCGCAAAAGCGATTTGCGCCTCAAAGGGCGATAACTCCGGGTTTTTTAATTTCCACCTCAAAGGGCGATAACTCTCCGGATTTTTTAAAAAGTCAAGGGCGATAACTCGTTTTTTAATCGGCGTGGTCCGAGTAGGTGTGGTCTAGTGACACTTATGTACAACATAAAAAATACAACATTCAGAATAACAAACGACTCAAGTAAGGTATATGTTTTTATTAAACCATGTATAGCCAATACAATGCATATTAAATAAGTAATGGCATAGTCGAGATATTATCATTTTGTGTCTGTCTTTTTATATACAGATAGGACAAAGATGTACGATGTTGCTGATATGTATATACAGAAGAGTCTTGGGTTTTGAAGCCTATATTGGTCCCCCCCCCCCCCCCACTCGGTGTTTGGGTAGTGAGTACTTCTAAAAATGTGTCCTTGTTTAAATGCGTGTTGTGGTTTTTGGTCAGACCTTTGGTACTGATTTTATCATAATCTTCGACACAAATATACGTCTTACTACATAACGAGACTATCCCCTTCCCTTCGTATTCTAGTTTGAAAAGCCCGGGGGTTCTCTTTTCATACGCTCTGATAGCCACACAGTCCTGACAGGTAGTAGTTTTATGAACAGGGCAGGTTTCAGACGGGAACCACTGATTATAGACTCTGTCATATTCTTCTCGTAGGTGTGGTCTAACTACTTCAGAGAGTGATTCGGCACTAAGGGCCAAATATAAAGAGTCAGTGTCCATTTCACAAAGCTGAAAGTCGTCTTTAGAGATAAATTTGTCTAGAAAGTCATAATAAAAAGCTAACATTCTTAATTTGGCATATTGGTAAACGAAAAAACCAATCTGTAGAGGTAGATCCCAGACTGTTTTCTTTTTTAGGGTTTCAACTTCGAATAGATCAGGTGTAATACCAGTCATGCTTTTAAACCTAGGGTTATTGAGTGCTTTGGTCGTGTCTTTTCCGTGACAATAGGAGACATCGGTATGTTTGGTTTTATTAGTTAATGTTTTACCGTAAGCGGCGTTACCTAACAATTTCATCGTGTCGACTGTAATACTCTCAGCTGGATTTTTGCCCCTTGGCGCCGGGCATTAGACACTGTTTCCCCAAATTGTTTAAAACAACTAACCGGTCGATATTCTATTGTCTGGTAGATGTGTGTAACTACCAACCCATGGGCTAGATACCATTTTAAAAGAGGGGTGGCTAATAATATTTTCTTCCTGAAATAACTACCAATCAATGTCCGTCGTGGGGTACTCAGTAGTTTATTTTTTATGGCGTAGTCTTTCATAAACTCCCCAATATCGTCCCTCGCCACTTCTGTGTTCTTAAAAATAGGGGGCATTTCGGCAAAGGCCTCTTGTAAATCAGTCGGGGTCTCTATATCACACTCCACCAACCCGAAAAATGTATCACTTTTTACAGCCTCAATTGTCTGGTTTTCACTCAAAGAACCCCAAGGAAGGTGTGAGGGTTCCCGTAAGAAACGCTTTAATCAATACAATTATTGACAGGTTTGCATGTGGTACTCTGTTTTATTAAACTTATCAACATGGTAAAATGTACCACATTTGATCACGCCCACCGACATGGCACACGATGACTGAAGAATTACTACACTACACAAAAACCCCATCTAATTTATTTAAAATTAATAACTAAGCTGGTAGTGTTTTGTTATGTTTTCGTTACAAACTTGAGTGAGAAGTCTTATCAACAAACACCGTTAAATTTATACAAGAGACAATATCACAATCATAGACATATTTCAAGCGAACGAAAGAAGAAGCGACACATGATAATGATAGGCCCAGAACGGTTACCACAATGATATATAATGTATTCTTTTTTCGGCGTTACAAAGTGTCTATCTTCTTATCTGTGGTGCGTAAGCGAAAGAGATACCAAAAAGAAAAATAGTAGACAACGGTATGGTATTGTGATGATGTTTAAAGCGTGCGAACGAATTTAAAAAAAAAAAATTCACACTTTGAGGATTGAACCACCTTCCCTCGTACACGAGTCAAGTGCGCTATCAACTAAGCTATTAATTCTGGTAACACTGATCTTACAAAGCAAAGATACAACAGCAACGTGTCAAGTGTGACTGTCGGAGATGGTAAAAATAAGAATTACAGCGATAGACAAAACATATTTCTAGAACAGACATTTATAAACATATTAGACAAATATATAAATTACTCCCTCATTATGTTTAAACACCAATAAAGTATGGTTTTCAGTTGTATAAAAAGTAACATAATTTATATGTAAAAAACTGTGCAATGCCTACTTGGGGGAAAGTCAGATTTAGACAAAATTATTCAAATATCAGAAAAATGAACCTTGTAATATTTAATAAGACCAAGTTTTAAGTATTTTAAAAGGCAATATAGCATAATAAACCATTCTTATATATTTTAAAAAATTATTTATTTATGCACAATCGGAACAAGTACGCCTCGTATGACGCCTTAAATGTGTAATAAAATAACTTTGATAGGTCAAAAAGTATTAAAACTTATAGTGAAGTGAAAGATTACGAGGTTGTTGATATAAAACACCAATATTGATGGTGTTTTGCGAAATATAGCAAGAGATATTGATATTATAAACGCAGCATATTGCACATTTGTGGCTAATTTCGTTCCGTTACGAATTTTGTCCGGGGTTCTTGTTGTCAAGCTTTCTCGGATGGTCGCGCTTGTTAACAAAATACCGGTAACACTGCGGTGTGTTTATTCGCCAGCCCAGACGAACACTGAGGCTCGCCTTGTAAGTGTTGTACTAACACGATAATTAGATTTAATTTTGATATCATCAGAATAAATCTAAATTTCGCCATGTTTTGATTGAACGAATGGTTATATTTTTTCGTTTCGCTCTGTACAAAACTCACACTTGTTTATTTCTTTCGCACCACACAACACATAGCTGTCTTTGGTGTTCTGAAACCAATTTTGCTGACACTGTCATCAAGTTCCGTGTTGTAGGCATTCATGCCGTTGTCTTTGGTGTTCTGAAATCAACTTGGCTGACACTGGGGTCATCAAGTTCCGTGTTGTAGGCATTCATGCCGCTGTCTTTGGTGTTCTGAAAGCAACTTTGCTGACATACCACTACCATAGTTTCTAATCTCGGTATGTTACTGAGATAACACTTGTCACGATGTTCATGCGTCTCTTACATGATCGAAGAAAGTTGTTTCTTTTCTAGTTGTTAGACAGGAAATTCACCTTACAAACCAGCTGCTTCTAATTTTTTGTTACAACATTCACTCCCACACACCAAAACTATTTACCACTCTCTTACATTACTTTTTTCATTTTCTAAAATTTTGTTTGTCCTGTACATTAATCTCTTGTACATCATCCATCTGATAATTCCCCCTAGGTAATTTATCCACTTGGTTAAGAATGTTTCTATGTCACATTTGGTGTCACCACTGTTGGTATCACCGGTTACACTTTTTCTTCGTACGTAACGTGACCACTGTGAGAATCAGCACTGGTTCATACTTATGATGTGAGCCGGTCGTTCAGAAACCAAACTACTGATCGTAAGCTTGTCTAGAAATCAGCTGAAAGCTGTTGACAGCGATGTCCTGTAAAACAAAACATTTACTTTCTTTTGATACCATTATTAATATTTTCTTGATAGACCACTCCATATTACTACAATGTCCAACAACTATAGATCTGCTGCATTATCTATCCCCCAAAACTGTATCATATCTTCCGATTAGTATTTGTGACCTCTGTCTGGTTTCTCATATAAATTCCCCAAGGCACGCGCCCACGCGAGCACAGGAAAAGAGAGAGGCCACAAGGTCTGTTTTCACTTGCTCTCTTTTCGTTTTTTACTTGTTACTCCTTTTCAAAGGAATGTAAAATAACACACGAAGCAATACACAAGGCTTTTAACACACAAAAACAGTTGTGAATGTTATCACGTTGATAAGGCAATAGTGTACGGCAAATTAGATATGTTTGAAAATCTACAAATTGGTGGGGGAAGAAAAACATAGAAAACAGATCTGTCATATGGATTGATAATGAAATAGGTAAATATCAGCCAATTAAAAGGGGTTTGAGACAGGGATGTTTTTTCTCCTGTACACCAGAAATATATGAAAAGATCGTTGCGGGACATCAATACATAGGCAGTCTTGATTGTAGACAATGAACAGGGCCTGCAACAATTAGTACATGCAGTTGTCGTGAACAACTAGGATTAGAACTAAAAAGACACAGATTATTAGGAAACAGGAAACACCACAAGTAAATAGGAAAACAAGTACAATTATCTCGAACAGTTCTGATGGGCAATGGTTTGAAGAGATTACAAGATTCGTCACAGAAAATGTAGCCTTTAGCAAGATGAACAACATACTGACCAAAAAGATAGCATTTGAAACGAAAAAGAAAAGTGTTGAAGTGCTTCATAGTGGTACTTTTGTATCGATGTGTGGACCAGGCTGAAAAACACCGAATGGAAATGTGGAGAAAAGATACCACGGGCAGAAAATAATCTACAAGAAACAAAATGAAAATCGTAAATAGATTATAGAAATTGGACATAGAAAAAATTTGTTGGGTATTTTAGGAGAAATAAACATGGTAACAACTGGCAAGATCGAGAGGAACAGACCGAGAAGTAAATACCTGGAAGGCTTGGTCACTGGGGTATGGTCGAGACCAGATCTACGACTCTAGTGATCGAGTGAAATGGTAGAACATGACCGCTTAGTGACATGATGGATGAATAGATGTGTAACCACATGATAATCAAAATGATGTCATCAGAATAAATCTAAAATTCACCATATTCTGAGCACAAAGATTGAAAAGTCCTAGCGACATGCTGTATGGATAGATGTGTAACCACATGATAATCAGATTGATGTCATCAGAATAAATCTAAAATTCACCATATTATGAGCACAAGGATTGAAAAGTAAGAATGTAATGTGATTGGGGAACTTTCGGGCCGTGTTTTCATGTTTGTTGTTTCATTTATCTGTTAATGGTTTGTGTTAGTGATTGCGCCTATGACTGAAAGTATGTCTGTATGTCTATCTATATGTCTGGCTGTCTGTATGTCTGGCTGTCTGTGTGTATCTACTTATTTGTCGTTGGGTTTTTGTTTCTCTATGTGGGTATACTGGTATCTATGAGTGGGTGTCCGCCTATATATGTGTGTTGTTGTTGTTGTTGTTGTTGTTGTTGTTGTTGTTGTTGTTGTTGTTGTTGTTGTTGTTGTTGTTGTTGTTGTTGTTGTTGTTGTTGTTGTTGTTGTTGTTGTTGTTGTTGGTCACTCTAAGACCTCTAATGTTAGCACAACGATCAGACAGCCTATAAAGAACTCACAATGAGAGTGTGTATGACTGATTGTGCGTGTGATATTCTGAGAGATTGGCCTAAAATTTACTTGTGTATGGTAGTCCCGATTACAGGGTATCCTTCTTTCTTCTATGGAGCACTTTTGGGTGGCGTACCCGAATCATGGTTATGTGAAGCCATGGAAGCAGGTGGATGAAGTGTGACAACATATTGTTGTTGGTTATGGTCTGGACCGATAGATCATCAGTATGGTCACAGATTAAAATAGTCACTGTCCAGAAGGAAAGTAATGTGCTTTCGGCAAAGCTTGCCAAGAACCCCATAACAACCAGGTGGTGGGAACTTTCGAATATATTGATTACCAACAGTGACACAATGAAAGAAATTAATCGATTATCAATTGCTCTTCAAAGACTAAAACAACTTAATAGAGTGGGACAGATAGAACTACAGAAAATTATGTTTTTAAGAGTAATCAACTTACACCTGTGAGACACTTACTAAACACGTCATAAAGGCACTTGTATATAAATGTTATATAGAGGGGTTCTAAGAATATCTTGGGTAAAAAGAACAAACTCATCCATAGGTCAAGAATATTGAAGATGGTTTTTTAAAGACAAGCAAAGAAAATTGGTATATTTGGTCACTTGAAACATCATGAAAGTTTGGAGAGAACAATAATGGAGAGGTGTATGTCTTGGAAGGCCCAAAAGAAGATGATCTCCAGATGGGTGTAATGGACATCTTGTTTGTGATCAAAAATTTTTAAAACATTTTTTTTTCTATATTTTCGGCGGTTTTTTTTATGGGAATGAGATTCTACAAAGGACATGCTACTGAATGGTAGTAGCATGTATGAATACATCTGACTTTCTGGATCAACCAGGAACCTGGAATATTTTCTTATATACACTTATGTGGGGTCGCAACAAGACAATTAATTTTCAAAGTTCACACATTAGAATACTTCTGGTTTCATTTAAAACAAACTTTAATTACTAAAATAGTTTGTTTTCTGTATAAAGTGAAAAGAGTGCCACGTGTTAGAAGTTGATACATCAGAAGCCGACTTGGGACTTTTTCGATATATAACTATTGTAACCAATGGTGTATTTTAATGGTGGTTAGTGCTATCTGTATGGTTTAAATATTGTCATACCACTGGTGGTGTCTTAGAGATGTATGACTCTTCAGTGTTCTGTGTAATGGTGTTGGTTATTTTTAAAGTGGGTTACACCAGGTCAAATGTGGTGGTGGTTCGGGTTGGAAACATACACCTGGAAGACGTGGACATAAATGACCAAAGTAGGCTTCCGGTCACATGACCTACATCTCGGAAAGAAAATTTGTGTTAATTTCTTATCTGTTTTCTGATTGGTTGATTCAAAATGTCACTCAGACCACTCCAGGAGATATACCCTTTGTGATTTTGATGTTATCTGTTCTCTGATTGGTTGATTCAAAATGTCAGGCAGTCGGATTGTTGGTCACTACAGGGGATATACCCTTTGTGCTTTGATGTTATCTGTTCTCCGATTGGTTGATTCAAAATGTCAGGCAGTCAGATTGTTGGTCTCTAAGGGTGAAATGACATTTGTGATTTGATGTTATCTGTATTCTGATTGGTTGATTGATGTTGTTCGTTTCAGATATACACCTCTCTCACGCAGACAGTATTAAAACCAGTGACGAAACGAAAGCCAAGTCTTTTCTCATTTTCACAGTCAACGAAGAAGGATGTTTTGATTCAACGGAAATTAAATTCAATGGACTTTAACAAGTGTGTCTTCTGATACAGAAACATATGAAACTGGTCGGTCTTTGTTCATCACTATTGTACAAGGAGTTCTTATCTGCCCAAGGACACATTATAAACCAGCCACAAGTGCATCAGACAATAATTCATCTGTGATATTCTCAAATACATGGTTAATCAGTTGCCATATTATCTACAACAGACTCATATTTACGAATCAACACATCTAAAAAAAAATTTGTCATCTTACAAACTGTGTTGTATACCTGGATAACAGAAACAATTACTTCGGTCATTTTTAAAAACTATTTACTGTATCGAGAATGTCAGCTACACAGAAACATTCCTGTACTCTGTGTAATAAAACCTTCACACGACCTGCTGATCTACGTCGACATGTTGCGACTACTCATTCTACACAACACTTCAATTGTGCTTTATGTGATCGTATGTATACGAGATACGATAATTTACGGAGACACATAAAGACTGAACATGAAACAGTATTCAGCGATGTCTCGACCACTCAACCATCATCTAACCGTGTGGGTGGTAATAATCAACAATCCACAAGTCGCAAGAGGAGAAGAGATCTGACTACAGATGACCAATCTACTGGTAAACGTCAGAAAATACCTGAACAACAAACGTCAAACGACAGAGTGTCGTCAGTTACAGACACTGAAATACCATCAACTAACATGACAAACCTATCATCATCTAGTACCTTATCGAGTGACGCAGAACCAACAACACCAGGTGCCCTGTCGGATGGCGGGGGTGAAAACCTGTCGCCTACTAATAATACTCAGCTATCATCTAGTGCCTTACCGAGTGACGCATCAACACCAAGTACCTTGTCAACAGATGTTCAACTATCCTCAGGTACCACACCAAGTGACGGACCATCAACAGATACCTTGTCAGCTGATCAACTACGTGCCATGGCTGCAGAAGACCAGCCAGGAACCTCTGGTGTTAACACAACTACTGAATATATTTCATTACAGAAATTACCGCTAGATGTTCGAGCAGTGTACAATGAACATTGGGACACTCTTAAATCACACATACGACACGGTCGCTATCTATGTGAATGGACATTTTTTAATCGACCAGATAGTGATATGACAACAGATTGGGGCACTCGTTTATTCCCGCTTTTTAATCTTCAAAACTCGCGGTTTAAAATAATCCCCAGTCTGCATATAGTCTTGAGACATCGAGAGACACAAGCCCTACGGTTCTACCATGCCAGACCAAATAATTCCTCATTGTTCAATATACCGTTCTTAGTGAACAATAGATCTGATTTCGAGCCCTTTGTAACCAAACTAAACGCTGTTGACTTGGTCAATTCAGCGACACTAACCCGACAAGATACCAAATACTACGTCGAATCAATTCCCAGTATAACTTTTTATGTTTACAAGTTGGTAGAATTCCCTGTTGGTTGTTGTTTAGAATCAATTCCAAACCATATAACACAAAATAATTTTATTTATACTCTTCAGAACGACAAACACGGTAGAGTTTATAATGATAATCGGTGCTTTTCCCGTGCTTTGGCTGTTTGTAGAACTGCTTCCTTTAGGGGTATTAGAAAAAACACACGAACATTGTTCAAAGAATGGGTGCATTATAAAGGGTTGAAATCCCACAAACATTTCACAGGGGTCAATTTAGTTGATATACCTGCCCTGGAAGAATGTTTTAAAATACAAATACATGTGTTTGCGTTTACAGACGAGGAACATCTGGTTCCGAAAATTAAAAGTACTAGTACACATCCAGATATATTGAATCTTCTTCTACATGAAAACCATTTCATGTATATTATTGATGTGACCAAGGCCGCTCGATGTTTTTCCTGTGGGAAATGCAGCAAGCTGTTTAAGATGTATTGTCGATTGACACGTCACGAACTTACATGTAAAGGCATAGCTACCATTGAAACGTATAAACGTGGGATTTATCACCCCACTGAATCTATTTTGGAATTACTATGTGAACATGGGTTTGATGTAGACGTAAACTTTATTTTCCCCTATAGAGCATGCTACGACATGGAATCTTTCTTCTCCGTTGCAAATTTACCGGCTAACTCAAAGTCGACGACCTTTATAGCCAGACACGTCCCCCTCTCGTGTGCCGTCGCCTCTAATGTCCCTGGGTTCGACACCCCTAAATGTTTCATTACCACAGGCGATCCACAGGTCCTCGTAAATGAAATGTTGGACTATCTCCATGCCATAGCTGATAGGTCTTATGAGCTATTACTAAAACAGTTTGAGTCAACCTTTGCACAATTAGGTGACCACCCAAAATTAAGTGAAAGGCTCGACTCCTTTCTGAAAGAACTCCCTCTGTTTGGGTTGAATAGCGGAAAATATGACATTAACCTCCTGAAACCTTATTTGATAACGTATTTCCTTGATCGGGAGGCTAACCCGTTCAAGTTTATTGTCAAAAGAAATAATAATTTCATGTGTATAGCGACAGAAGGACTGAAATTCCTTGACGTCTCCAACTTTCTGGTCCCGGGTGTAAGTTACTCTCAATATCTGGCTTCTTTTGTTATTGAAGAGACAAAGGCTTTTTCTCCTACGAGTATCTGACCAACCTGGGCAAGTTAAATGAGACAGCCCTACCACCACATACGGCCTTTTTCTCAACACTTAAAAACCGTAACATTTCCGAAGCAGAATACACAGTTTGTCAGAAAGCATGGACCGATAATAAGATGAGTACCTTGCGGGATTTTTTAATTTGGTACAACATCAAAGACGTGTCCCCTTTTCTAAAAGCCCTGGACAAGCAAGTAGCCTTTTATGCAGAGTTAAAAATAGACATGTGTAAACAGGCCATCTCAGTCCCCGGTATTACGTTACAGTACCTATTCAACACGATGAATAAAGATGTTTCTTTTGTTTTGTGTTCGAAGAAGGAGGAGAAGGTGCACAAGATGTTACGAGACAATATAGTGGGTGGGCCGAGTATTATTTTTCATCGTTACCACGAAGCCAATGAGACCCATATCAGGGGTAATAAGCCGGTAAAAGGTATTAAAGGGTTTGATGCGATTGCCTTATACCTTTGGTCTCTTATGAAAGATATGCCAACAGACTTCCCCACATTTAGAAGTCGCGAGGATGGTTTTAGAGCACATAGATTACATAAATACACACGTCAGTGTCGAGAGTGGTTAAGTTGGGTGTTACATAATGAAAATATAGATTTAAAAACCCAATTCAATAGTCATGAGATGCAACTTGGTGATCGATATATTAGAGTAGATGGGTGGGATAAAAAGAATAATACAGCTTACCAATTCCATGGGTGTTTGTTCCATGGGCACCCTAGCTGCCCTCTAACCAAGGGAAAAACTATTAACCCCGTCAATAAGAAACCACTAGAAGAACTGCACCAGAATACGTGTGACATTCACGCGTATCTAGAAAAAACTGTCGGGGTGACAGTTAAGGTTATTTGGGAATGTGAGTGGCAGAGATTAAAGAGATCAAATACACAAATCAAGTGTTTCCTAAAAGAGAAGTTTCCACCGTCACACCTTCCTTGGGGTTCTTTGAGTGAAAACCAGATAATTGAGGCTGTAAAAAGTGATACATTTTTCGGGTTGGTGGAGTGTGATATCGAGACCCCGACTGATCTACAAGAGTCCTTTGCCGAAATGCCCCCTATTTTTAAGAACACAGAAGTGGCGAGGGACGATATTGGGGAGTTTATGAAAGACTACGCCATAAAAAATAAACTACTGAGTACCCCACGACGGACATTGATTGGTAGTTATTTCGGGAAGAAAATATTATTAGCCACCCCTCTTTTAAAATGGTATCTAGCCCATGGGTTGGTAGTTACACACATCTACCAGACAATAGAATATCGACCGGTTAGTTGTTTTAAACAATTTGGGGAAACAGTGTCTAATGCCCGTCGCCAAGGGGACAAAAATCCAGCTGAGAGTATTACAGCCGACACGATGAAATTGTTAGGTAACGCCGCTTACGGTAAAACATTAACTAATAAAACCAAACATACCGATGTCTCCTACTGTCACGGAAAAGACACGACCAAAGCACTCAATAACCCTAGGTTTAAAAGCATGACTGGTATTACACCTGATCTATTCGAAGTTGAAACCCTAAAAAAGAAAAAAGTCTGGGATCTACCTCTACAGATTGGTTTTTTCGTTTATCAGTATGCCAAATTAAGAATGTTAGCTTTTTATTATGACTTTCTAGACAAATTTTTCTCTAAAGACGACTTTCAGCTTTGTGAAATGGACACTGACTCTTTATATTTGGCCCTTAGTGCCGATTCACTCTCTGAAGTATTTAGACCACACCTACGAGAAGAATATGACAGAGTCTATAATCAGTGGTTCCCGTCTGAAACCTGCCCTGTTCATAAAACTACTACCTGTCAGGACTGTGTGGCTATCAGAGCGTATGGAAAGAGAACCCCCGGGCTTTTTAGAAGTACTCACTACCCAAACACCGAGTGGGGGGACCAATATAGGCTTCAAAACCCAAGACTCTTCTGTATATACATATCAGCAACATCGTACATCTTTGTCCTATCTGTATATAAAAAGACAGACACAAAATGATAATATCTCGACTATGCCATTACTTATTTAATATGCATTGTATTGGCTATACATGGTTTAATAAAAACATATACCTTACTTGAGTCGTTTGTTATTCTGAATGTTGTATTTTTTATGTTGTACATAAGTGTCACTAGACCACACCTACTCGGACCACGCCGATTAAAAAACGAGTTATCGCCCTTGACTTTTTAAAAAATCCGGAGAGTTATCGCCCTTTGAGGTGGAAATTAAAAAACCCGGAGTTATCGCCCTTTGAGGCGCAAATCGCTTTTGCGCCTCAGAAATGGATATCCTTTTGTACATCTATACTACTCCGCGCTCGTGGCATTATCAGCGCAGCTACTTATCAACTACGCTAACTTATGAATTTTTTATTGGGGGGGGGGGGGCATTTTCTAGGGGACTTGTTCGTTGTTGTTGAATTTTGTAGCTAAAGTTTTTTTTTTTTTAGATGACTTGGCAAAACTCAATCATCATATGCCATGCCGTTAAGCGTGAGTGGTCATGTTTCGCAATTTCACACGATCACCAATGTCGTGGATCAGCTCTTGTGTTCTTATCTCCACTCTGCCATGTGGCCAAGCCATCCAGATATTTACTTCTCTGTCTTCCCCTTGTTCTTTTTCCCTCAATCTTGCCACTTGCCACCAAGTTCTCTAGTTTATTTCTTCTCATAGCGTACCAAAATCTAATCAGTTTACATTTTCATAGCGAACGAAAGAAGAAGAAGAAGAATTTGTTTCTTGAAGTACTTGCTCGGTGGTTTTTCTGTCGTTCATTCCAGCTCTCTTTAGCCGTCTCTTGCAAAATTCTTGGTAGGTTGCAGCATTACTTTTCTTTGCTTACCTTTTGTATCAGGAGAATGCGAGGAATAAGAGTTATATTCAATATCTGATGTGTGTCGGACTAATTCTCTGTTCTATGGTGTATCCAGTGTTCTATAAATAGCTGTATTGAGATCTATATGTAAGGTAAGACTGGTCTGGGGCTGTCGAGGTTGAAAAGCTAAAACAATAACACACGGGGAGTTGTGGAACTCGTGGCAGCCATGTCTCTATTGACCTTCTGAGTGGTAATTGAGACCAGAATACTTGGAGCACGCATATTTCCTGGGGCAACATATGGGCACGCCACTTGGAGATCTTCCAACTCACATGAACAGCACAAATCCCTCTATGAACATAAATGTTACAGGAGGGCAGACCCGTGTTTTTATAGACAAAACGGCACTGACTGATGTGATCGGCATCACGCTGGCCGCTTTTATTTTCCAGAACATTTTATTGTACCCATTTTAGGCTAGGCCACCCTGGGAGCGCTGGTCAATTTTAAAAATTAGAAACTTCCCTTTTGGGTATCGAACCCAGGACTACCGATACGGCAGGCGAACGTCTAGCCGAGACACTAGCGCGGCTTTTCATTTCTAGTGTAATGAGAAATACATCCACAGGTATTGAGTGGTATGCACAGAAGTGGAAGAAAGAAGTAGAAATTAGAGGACACACCAGATAATGAAGCAAATTAAAAACTGTAGTGACCATAAAGGATCCTTTTACATGCTTAGTGCATACTGAACATATAGTGCAAGGTCCATATTATTATAAATCGGTCGGCATTCGTCCGGTCATGTGGCCAATATTAAGCCGACCGCCTTTATTTCCCAACACATTTCTTGGCTCTCATTTAGGTTAGGTCGACCTGGGAGCCCTGGTCAATGTTAAACATCTGCTCCGTTGCAGATTCGAACCCTGACCACAGGACCGCAGGCATGCATACGTCTAGCCACTACGCTAGCTTTTAACTCCCGTAAACGACCACTCAAGGCATTTATTTCTAGCTGTGGCAGCATCGTGCTCTGTCTGCTAACTTTCCCAGTCAGCGAGGCAGATTTGACATCATAAAATGAATTCAGTTGCATTGTTTCGTCAAGCATGTGGCTCAGTACATCCGACATTGACAAGCATTTTTTCGTATGTGTTTTCCCTAGCCTTTGGCTGTTCTCAGACTACCTACCAGGCAGCAGGTTTGTGACTCTCTTCGTCTGGTTCCTATGCTTTGACCTGTTCGACATGGATTAGAGAAATTAGACGTAGACAGTCAACATTTTTTGGACATGTTATTAGAAGAAATAAATAAGAGAACTTGGTGGCAACTGGCAAAATCGAGGGGAAGAGAACAAGGGGAATGCGGAGAAGTAAATACCCGGATCGCTTGACCGCATGGCATGGTAGAGACAGGAACACTGAGGTGATCCACGACTTTGGTGATCTAGTGAAATGGGGTGTCATGACCGCCCGCGCTTACCGGCATGGCACATGATGGATGGATGGACTTCTACTTGTATTTAAAGACCGAAGTGGGGGAATTATTATCGAAGTTGATAGTGAACTGCGCTTGTAATGTCATGAACCCGATAGGACGCGGGTTCGGTGTCCGGATTCGTCACTTGCCAAAGTGAGGGAAGGTTTGGCCACCTGTTCCTCTGTTCTCTCCTACAAAATGTGATGGCGCTATCACTTCATAGACCCATAGCAAGAAACTGCTTAGGGACAAATAAAAGGCGTAAGTATTGCAGGGTTTCATGATGCACGCAAACAGGGCTTGTACCAGGGGGCTTCAAATGACAACCTTTAAAGTGTGATAGCATTTACAATAATCATGTCATTGTCTTGTAACCTGTCAATATTGTTGTTAAAGATGGCAAGGATGTTAAGCACGTGACATCACTGTGCAGACGAACACAGTGACATAATAAGGACAGTTTAAAGATGGTCGCACCACTTTTTACATGCACCAACTGCTTTTTTTTTTTTTTTTTTTATCTGTGAAGTTGTGAAAGCTAAAGAAATTTTTCGGTGAATAAAGGTCCAGTATGGTGGTGCATGCCTCTTAGTAGAGCAAGTTTATGAGTTAGATAGGAAGTTTCAAAACGGCGTGACTTCAGTGACAGACGTTTCGTTCCGATGAAGATGCACAGCAGGTATTGCATGAATGGCTACATACACGATGAAGAGAGGACTTGCATTAAACACAGTGGTGACTGCATTTGTTCTTTCTTTTTCAGAATATATTAACCCTAAAAAACAAAATCATTTCTGATATTCATTTGAAGCCCCCTCGTAAAACACAAAATGTGTCTTGTGAAAAGAAATAAAATCAATGGAGATAATATGAGAACAGACAGAGAGATACTATGAGTTTACAGACAACCAAATATGACATGACAATATTAAATCGAACGGATTAGGATGTCTGGAACACAGCGTCTGGCTGTGAGATAACAAAAGGAGGCACTGGGCGCGTTCAATGCATGAAAGGTTAAGATGGCGTCTACGGAAATAGGGACGCGGTGTAAAACTGAAGGAATTGTTACATGGAAAATAGAGCCAGGTTTTCAGATCTTTCTACTTATTGTGTGAATTATACCTGTAGAAATTCTGACTTTCAAGAGAGGACGGGAAGATTTTAAAAAAAAATGACAGTAGAATGAGAAAAGGGGCATAACCAGGAGAATGATGGGGGGAAACGATGGAGAGATGAATAGGCGGGTTAGATAAAGGAGGAGAAGAAGGAGAATTACGAAAAGGAGGGTGAATTGTTAATAGAAGGTAGAATCAGTATTTTAGAGGTTGTCTAACTTTCGTATATACTACACTTGCAACAATGAAGAGGAGAAGCAGGTAGAGCAGGTAGAAAGAAGAAAAATACAGGGTGAACAAACAGGAGAACTGACGTCAGTGGTGAGAGGAAGAATAGGAGGAAGAGATGCCAAATAGCACCTGGAAAAAGACTTTGAATTACTCTCAATGTGAATGGTCCGTCGCGTGTAAAGGGCGGGGGGGGGGTAGACTAAAACCAATCATCGGGCATTGTTCTCATAGTTCAATGTTTGTTTACTTCTATTTATTATAGTGGTTAGTTTACTTCCTTACTATAACAGTGGTCCTAGTTCAATGCTCACGTGTGGGAAGATTCCTGGTTTCTCCCCAATACTGCTGTAGGAAGATTCTTGCTTTCTCCCCAGTGCTGGTGTAGGAATATTATTGCTTTCTCCCCAGTACTGCTGTAGGAATATTCCTGCTTTCTCCCCAGTACTGCTGTAGGGATATTCTTGCTTTCTCTTCAGCACTGATGTAGGATGATTCCTGCTTTCTCCGCAGTACTGCTGTAGGAAGATTCTTGCTTTCTCCCCAGTACTGCTGTAGGGATATTCTTGCTTTCTCTTCAGCACTGATGTAGGTTGATTCCTGCTTTCTCCCCAGTACTGCTGTAGGAAGATTCTTGCTTTCTCCCCAGTACTGCTGTAGGAAGATTCTTGCTTTCTCTCCAGCACTGCTGTAGGAAGATTCTTGCTTTCTCCCCAGTACTGCTGTAGGAATATTCCTACTTTCTCCCCAGTACTGCTGTAGGAATATTCTTGCTTTCTCTTCAGCACTGATGTAGGATGATTCCTGCTTTCTCCCCAGTACTGCTGTAGGAAGATTCTTGCTTTCTCCCCAGTACTGCTGTAGGAAGATTCTTGCTTTCTCTCCAGCACTGCTGTAGGAAGATTCTTGCTTTCTCCCCAGTACTGCTGTAGGAATATTCCTGCTTTCTCCCCAGTACTGCTGTAGGGATATTATTGCTTTCTCTTCAGCACTGATGTAGGAAGATTCTTGCTTTCTCCCCAGTACTGCTGTAGGAATATTCCTGCTTTCTCCCCAGTGCTGCTGTAGGAATATTCCTGCTTTCTCCCCAGTACTGCTGTAGGAATATTCCTGCTTTCTCCCCAGTACTGCTGTAGGGATATTCTTGCTTTCTCTTCAGCACTGGTGTAGAAACATTCTTGCTTTCTCCCCAGCACTGCTGTAGGAAGATTCTTGCTTGCTCCTCAGTACTGCTGTAGGAATATTCTTGCTTTTTTCCCAGTACTGCTGTAGGAAGATTCTTGCTTTCTCCCCAGTACTCCTGTAGGAAGATTTCTTCTTTCTCCCCAGTACTGCTGTGGCACGGGCAACCTGTCATTATTTTCCGAATTTCCAGGGAATAGTTTCGGAAGGAATAGCGGCAAAACAGAGAACTGGCAACACAACTCATTATGTTCAACTCATATGCAACTCATATGCTAGAATATGTCAAGGCCAAACACTTCATGTCTCAATTTCATCTTCTGTCATGGAACTACCTTTCTTAATCTCACGTGTGCCCTAGGTAAGAAGGGTCTATTGATACAACAAAACCTGCAATCTCCTGTCAGTGTTCACTACAAATCCCAGTTCTTTACATTGGATATTCTAGTTCGTATAGTTAGTTACCCTTTGAACACTATTGTTCTCGGCTAACTTGTTAGGGCATGTGAGTGCATAACTATGACGCAGTTAAACACAAGCCAAAATAGAAGTCTCTATTTACAAGAATCAACAAAATCCCGCTTTTTTCTCAATTGATTCACATTTCATTATCGAGTCTTTACGCCCTCTTTCAATTAAAACGAAGTTTCAAACTTTTGTCCACATCCGGCGGTTTTTTTTTTATTTGCCGGCATCGACAAGCAGGCCGGCCATTTTGTTTTTTCGTCGTTCCTCAATCTTCAAATGGCAGTGGTTCAGGTTGTGCTGGCTACGTAATCCCAAATGAAATCTCGTTTTCCCTGCCCCGGGTCTGTAGATTCCGAGCCGTAAACTTCTAATCCTTCAAAGGCAGCTGGTGAGATCTCTATCCAAGCCTCGTTCACCAAGACAATCTGAGAGACTCTAGCTGCTGGATGTGGCATTTAGAGTGGGACACAGAAACCAGGCGGGGAGCCTCGGTAGTGTAGTGGCTAGACAATTACCATGCCGATCAGGAGATCATGAGTTCGAACCACAGCTGGGCGAATTTGCATTTTTCAAAATTGACCTGGATTCCCAGGTTGACCCAGCCTAAAATGAGTACTAAGAATATCTTGGGAAGTAATGGCGGCCGGCATGACACTTACCTCGTCACCTGCTAAGTGCCGATTGGTCTATAAATATATGGCTCTGGCGCAGTATGCCCGATGAGCCTAAAGGCCTGTAAAGGGCACTTTAGTTGTTTGATCTTACTCACAGCAACAAATAATGGAATATCCGAAAACGGAACTGGTTACTGAAAATTGACTTTCCAAAGCCATATTGAGGCTTAGACGTTTATTACGAAATAAATCGCAAGATGAGACGTTTATAGTACTGTCTAACTGTCCTCTTCTAGTCCACAACTAAACGCGATACCCAGTCACTCCTCATGACGAATTATTATTAATTACCCAGCAAGATTAGATGTGTATAGTACTGTCTAACTGTCTTATTCTAGTCCACAACTAACCGCGATACCCAGTCACTCCTCTTGACGAATTATTATGAATTACCCAGCAAGATGAGATGTGTATAGTACTGTCTAACTGTCTTCTTCTAGTCCACAACTAACCGCGATGCCCAGTCATTCATCTTGACGAATTATTATGAATTACACAGCAAGATGAGATGTATATAGTACTGTCTAACTGTCTTTTTCTAGTGCACAACATATCGCGATGCCCAGTCACTTCTCTTGACGAACTATAACTGTAAACCTCCTAATTTTATACGATTCGTAACTGAGCCACTTTACAGTCATTTCGCGTGGAAATTTTCTTAACAATTACATCCCCATAGGCCATAGGGATTCAATACTCTCAGTGGTTCTGCCGTTATGACGAAACCGATACTGTTCCTCGTTCTAGAATGATGTCCTGCCTATGCACTGTATAAGTAGTTAGCCGCTATATGTAGTGAAGAATGCCCACAGCCTCCTGTATGTAAGATCGTGGCTTATCACTTTATAGGTTTCTCGTAAAGCTAACAAGTAGTTGTTGAAGTCATTACTTTGGACAATTTACAGAAAAGGTCTCAAAATGAATCCTAATTTTACTATAATTTTACAGAGAAAGAGAAAGCAAATCCACTCGCAAAATTCAGTCCAACACTATTAGAAGTTGTATGTATCTACTACGCTTGAGTTCAAAGCGAGCGAGAGCAAAAAAAAAAGAATGTACCCTTGTTGTGGACCGGGCGGGTGTTTCATGAAATCCCTGAGTATTTTTTTTTTATTTGCGCTCGTTCCCTTTGACCTCAAGTGTAGTCCATACACACAACTTCTAGCAGTGTTGGACTGAATTTTGCGTGTGGATTAGCTTTCCCTTTTACCAGTGTTCCCTCGCTATCAGGCGCACCCACTCCGACTTCAGAGGTACTTGATATTTACGTCTCCAAGTCAAGGACGAGAGGTCAACATTTTAGTCCAACTGTCCGGTGTAGGGGTTGAACCCCTTAACTCGACATCAGCACATCGGATGTGTAAGAACACGCGTTCTTATCAATTCGGCCATGCTGACCTACAATCCGTGTATGATATTCTTAACTGTTGGACATAGAATATGAATTTCAGAAGATAAAATGAAGCAATGATGTTGAGAACCAGTAGTATAGACGATATAAAGACACACGTAGAGAATAAAACATAATAAACAGGCGGGATTTCAAACCATTGAAATAGCTCCAAAAAAGCACAACCTATTGATGCAAGGATTAGTTTCCCAGCTCCAAGCCATTGTTTGCGCATTCTGACTCTGTTTCCAGACAAAGTCCAAACACAGCAGATTTGTTTTAGCTGCAGGAAGAATTGAGTCTTGCACGCTCGCTGAAAGTAATGATATGGTCTTACTGACCAACGGATCAAAGCCCTGCTAGTTTTTTCAACCAATCGCCGTACTCTTGAAGTAAACACTAATTGATCTTGGCCGAATGAGTTTGCAGACATAGTATTTGCTGCCGGGCTATTTTGACCCTGTCTGACTCGTCAGTCGTAGAATGAAGGAGTCTGAATATGAGACGAGGGGGCAGCGAAGGGTATATACGTTGTAGCAAATTTCAGAAGTATTGTTCAGTCACCATCATCCCTTTGGTCTGCTTTTTTACATAATTATCATTATATTGTAATGCACACAATCTGCGTTATGATGATGATGGGGTTTTAGTAGCTAAAAAAGGAACATCAGTTACAAGAAATGATAGATATAATTGCAACAGAAAGTCACAACAAAGTATTTGGTCCAAAGAAAAACTGAAGTAATGGTTATTATTAGTAGAAAGAAATAGTGTATATCAAAATACAACATGAAAGTGAATGAAACGAATCTGAAACAGTCAATGTATTTAAATGTAGTTACTTTAATAGCAACAGATAGTAGATGTCTTAATGAAGTTAACAGTAGAATAGCCATCACATTGGCAACAGTTTATACCATGAAGAATTTTCTCTGCAATCTATCTTTGTCAACTGAGGAAAAGACTTCTTGAGAGCTACATTGAACCAGTCCTGATGTATGGAAGCCAATCATAGACAATTAGGCTGGAGTAAGTGAGAAATTATGTGATGTGGTTTTATAGAAGAATTATGGGAAAACCGTGGACAGATAGAAAGAGCAATGGAGATAATTTGAGAGAAGATAACTCAGAAAGAAACTAATTACTCGCATCAGAAGTAAACAATCCAAGTTCTATTGGCTTGTCATAAGAAGGGGGAAAACTTAAATGTGTCGTCACAGCGGGAAATCTGGAGGGGGTAGAGAAGCAAGGGAAGATATTGAACAGTTTGAAATCATGGCATGATGGAGCATCAATATCAGAAATGATTGGCAGCACAAGAGATAGAGGTCTGTGGGCAGACATTATCACCAACGCCACAAGGTATGGACTATAATAAGAGAAATTTCATACAAGGATAATAGATCAACCTGACGTATATTTATGCTCCGTGGAGAAGGAGTTACGGGCGCAGTTTGTAATCCAGTATACCACGTTCGAAACACAGCTGTGGGCGATTTGGCAGCAGACCGCATTGCGCTGGTTTTTTATGAAATGATATTGGTGCCGGTCGTTCAGAAAGCAATGGCACATCACTGAACGTAAACTTGCCCAGGAATCACTAACAGTCCAAATGTGCAAGGGCTGACTGCGACGTCCTGTAAAGGATATGCAAGTAACTAAAAACAAACGTGTATTTGTTTTGCTCACTCGCTTTTAAGTTAGTTAGTCAGTTAGCCAGTTAGCCAGTCAGCCAGTCAGCCAGCCAGCCAGCCAGCCAGTCAGTTGGCTGATCAGTTCCGCAACCAGCATATGTTACTGCAGCCACAAACAACACGACTGTTCGCGAAATTAACAACAAAGCCCACCAAAAAGAACTAATTTTCGTTCCGTCTATACTTAACTGTTAGAGAGCGCGTTACCTGCATTTTTACACGCCAGTCAGTCAGTCAGTCAGTCAGTCAGTCAGTCAGTCAGTCAGTCAGTCAGTCAGTCAGTCAGTCAGTCAGTCAGTCAGTCAGTCAGTCAGTCAGTCAGTCAGTCAGTCAGTCAGTCAGTCAGTCAGTCAGTCAGTCAGTCAGTCAGTCAGTCAGTCAGTCAGTCAGTCAGTCAGTCAGTCAGTCAGTCAGTCAGTCAGTCAGTCAGTCAGTCAGTCAGTCAGTCAGTCAGTCAGTCAGTCAGTCAGTCAGTCAGTCAGCCAGCCAGCCAGTCAGTCAGTCAGCCAGTCAGTCAGTCAGTCAGTCAGTCAGTCAGTCAGTCAGTCAGTCAGTCAGTCAGTCAGTCAGTCAGTCAGTCAGTCAGTCAGTCAGTCAGTCAGTTAGTTAGTTAGTTAGTTAGTTAGTTAGTTAGTTAGTTAGTTAGTTAGTTAGTTAGTTAGAAGTGCACCATTGAAAACCTTGACTGGAGAAGTCATCACTGATAAGAAACAGCAGATGGACAGATGGGTAGAGCACTATTTGGAGCTTTACTCAAGTGAGACCAAACTAGCGGATAATGCCCTCAACGCCATAGAGGCTCTACCAACTCTTGACCACCTGGACACACTTCCCACCATAACAGAAGTTAAGTGTGCTATAAATGAACTTGCATCTGGCAAGGCTCCAGGTAAGGATGGGATTCCAATAGAGGTTATCAGGAGTGGGCAAGACACACTCACTATACAGATCCACCAGCTAATAGAGCTATGCTGGCGTGAAGGACAAGTCCCACAGGATTTCAAAGATTCAAGCATCATAACACTGTACAAGAACAAGGGCGATCGGAGCGACTGCAACAACTATAGGGGTATCTCACTTCTGTGTATTGTTGGAAAAGTATTTGCCAGAATTGTTCTGCGCAGACTTCAAGTCCTAGGAGATCAAGTCTACCCCGAATCACAGTGTGGCTTTCGACAGAACCGGTCTACCACTGATATGATATTCTCATTGCGACAAATGCAAGAAAAATGCCGTGAACAGAATCAACCACTGTTTATTGCCTTCATCGACCTCACAAAGGCATTTGATTTGGTCAGTCGTGAGGGTCTGTTCAAGGCACTAAAGAAGATTGGCTGCCCACCAACTCTTCTGTCCATTGTGGAATCGTTCCACACAGGCATGAAGGGTATAATCAAGTTTGATGGTGCAACTTCTGAAGAATTTGAAATCAAGAGTGGAGTTAAGCAAGGTTGTGTACTAGCTCCCACCCTCTTTGGAATATACTTTTCACTTCTACTGAAATATGCATTTCGTGATCAGGATGGTGGTATATACATTCACTCACGCTCAGATGGCGGCCTCTACAATGCTCAGAGATTGAAGGCTAAGACCAAAATTAGGAGGGTACTGATCAGAGAGTTGCTTTTTGCAGATGATGCTGCAGTTACGACCCACTCTGAGGAAGAATTGCAATGTCTACTATCTGCATTCTCCAATGCTTGTTCTGAATTTGGTTTAACAATTAGCAAAAAGAAGACACAGATTATGTCACAAGGTGCACATGGGGTACCATCAATCTTTATTGACGACGCCGAACTAGAGATAGTAGACCATTTTACATATCTAGGATCGGTGGTAAATAGCAAATTATCCCTAGATCAGGAAATCAACATCCGGATTGGTAAGGCAGCAACAACAATGAACAGGTTAAGAAAAAGAGTCTGGGAGAACAGGAAGCTTACTGCCAAAACAAAAGTCCTTGTCTATCAAGCCTGTGTCCTTAGTACTCTTCTCTATGGCAGTGAAACCTGGACAACTTACTCACACCAAGAGAACAATTTAAACAGCTTTCATATGCGGTGTCTGCGAAGAATTCTTGGTATTAAATGGCAAGACAAAATCACAAATACTGAAGTATTGGAAAGATCAGGTTGTGTGACAGTTTATTCCATGTTCAGTCTTCGTAGACTTAGATGGATAGGACATCTTAGGAGGATGGATGATGGTAGAATACCAAAGGATATCTTTTTTGGTGAATTACAGATGGGTAAGAGATCTCAGGGTCGGCCTCTACTACGATACAAAGATGTGTGTAAGCGGGACATGATTGATACAGGCATTGATAATGCACATTGGGAGCAAGTCGCCGCTGAACGTGTTGCATGGAGGGCAAATATCAGAAATGGAATAAAGTCAAAGGAGAAAACTATTGCAGAAAAGTCACACACCAAGCGTTTGAGACGTAAGATGGTGCATGATGGTGGAAATGACCACGTGTTCACATGCACCCACTGTGAACGGACATTTACAGCGCAAATTGGCCTTATCAGTCACACTCGCTACCGCCATAGTTAAAAGTTATTATGCCTTTTTAAAGCACAAACTATCGTCTGTCAAGACGGCAAGGTGCCAATGATAGTTAGTTAGTTAGTTAGTTAGTTAGTTAGTTAGTTAGTTAGTTAGTTAGTTAGTTAGTTAGTTAGTCGACAGATCATCCTCATTGCACATGGAACCATTCAGTCCATAAATGCTCGAATCCCCTCCTGAGCAAATCGCGCAGCGTGTAACGGCTCACGACACCAGTTCTGTGCTGGTTTATTTCTCTTCTTTGGCTTCCCGCGTAGCGTTGATTTTACTTATAAACTAAGCAATATATAAATTTAAACATACGAGCCTTTTCAAAACAATGCATCCTTTTAGTGAACTTAAACACAAAAGCCACAAAAAATTCACGCCATGAAACATCGAAATCCGTTCACTTAGATGCTGTGTATGGCCTTTTCCTCTTTATGGCTGCAAGTTCAGTTCAGTTCAGTCGCGGTTCCAACATTATCCCCATTATGCTTCGTACCTATGCCAGTGAATATCACATAAACTGTTCCTCACTGCCCCATGTGAAAAGTGGAAAAGACAGGAGTCTCGACAAACAACAGCTCGCTCAGGCACACTGTGCATAATGCCGCCACCAGAATGTCACCACAAAAGTCCTCCACGCAACATTCATCCTTGATGGAAATGGCAGTCACTTTCCCAACCAGATGTTCACAAGGCGGTCTGCTTCCAAATTTCCCACAGCTGTGTTTCGAACGCGGTTTGAGGGATTACGAATTGCTTCTGTAACACCTTCGCCACAGAGACGATATATGGATAGATGGATAAATGGGTTTATGGATTGACTGATGGAAAGACGGACTGACGGACGAAGAGACAGACAGGCAGACAGAACGAACGGACTTTACTTTCAAAGGGTAACAAATTGTGCACGCAGGCCCGTCTTACATTCGGCCCTTAGACAGACAGACAGACAGACAGACAGACAGACAGACAGACAGACAGGCACGCAGGCACGCAGGCACGCAGGCACGCAGGCAGGCATGTATGCAGGTAATTAGGTAGATAGGTAGGTAAGTAGGTAGGAAGGTAGGTAGGTAGGTAGGTGGGTGGGTACCTAGGTAGGTAGGTGGGTTAGGTAGGTAGGTAGGTAAGTAGGTAGGTAGGTGGGTGGGTGGGTAGGTAGGTAGGTAGGTAGGTAGGTTCGTTGGTTGGTTGGTAGGTAGGCATGCAAGCAGACAGGCAGGCTGGGAGGCGGACCGGATAGTCAGTCGGTCGGTAAGTAAGTAGACAGAAAGGCAGACAAACTGTCAGGCAGATAGATAAAGTATATCTCTGTCTATATGTATCTCTAATATATTCAACTACCCCTCCTTTTATCTGTGTGCTGTTTGTTTATCTAATCTATCTATCTATCTATCTATCTATCTATCTATCTATCTATCTATCTATCTATCTATCTGTCTGTCTGTCTGTCTGTCTGTCTGTCTGTCTGTCTGTCTGTCTATTTCTGTTTTATGTAGCTTTTTTTTTCCTGTTTTGACATTGATAACATTTCCCCCTGTTGTTTGTCTTACCTTGTTGGGCACATCTTCAAAAAACGCGCAAAAAAATGATCAGCTATTTTCTGCTGTTTATTTAGGCATGGTTTCAGACCAGATAAAACCCAGTTACTTGATATGCCTTGTCTCTGAGCAGACAAGACACAAACAACCATAAAACAATGGGCAAGAGTGGTAAATAACTTGGAAAGAAAGTTCCGCAACCAGCATATGTTACTGCAGCCACAAACAACACGACTGTTCACGAAATTAACAACAAAGCCCACCAAAAAGAACTAATTTTCGTTCCGTCTATACTTAACTGTTAGAGAGCGCGTTACCTGCGTTTTTACACGCTAATTTTGTAAGGTAAATTTGAAGACAAAAATCAGCTTGAGGAAAATTTGCGTGTGGCCCGTTTTTTGGTATGGACAATTTAGATAGGTTTGCACCGCTGAGGGGAAGGTTGGTGGAAGGGGAGGGTAGGGGGTCTATTGGTGCATGTTAAGGCGGATGTGGTCAGGGTTGCCATTTTGACGCTTTCGCACCAAATTTAGTGCTTTTTCAAGTCATTTAGTGCCAAAATTTGCATTTAGCGCGGTTGCGCGAATTTGGTGCTTCACAATATTTTTTTTTTTTTTTGGTGCTTTTTGGGGGTGGTAAAAATGACTTTAAAAATTATTTTGGGAACACTAAAAAGCCGAATTTGAACTGAAGCGAGGGAGTAAAACAGTCTTAGTACATTACCGCGCAATATTCACGTAATTTAACTCCCTTTAATACGATTTAGTTGAAGTGAGTGACTGCAACGCGCAGGCAATATACAATACGTTAAAAGAATGTTTAAACAAGAATAGACTTGAGTTGCAAAGTCTAGTTGCACTCGGCACTGACAATGCATCTGTCATAACAGGTGTAAACAATGGAGTATATACAAAATTAAAATTCGAAGTTCCTCATCTGGTACTAATTAGGTGTGTATGTCATTTCCTTCAGCTGACAGTGTCACAGGCTGCAGCTGCTTGTCTGCCCAGGAACATGAGTTCATGATTAGAGAAATATATAACTAGTTTTCTCACTCAAGTCTTCGTCAAGCAAAGTACAGGGAGCTTCTTTGCTTCAATAAATGATGGACAACGTCCGTTGAAGGTTGTTCAATTAAACCAGACACGATGGATGTCATTTCAGTCTGCCATTGTCAGAATATTGCAGCAGTGGGTCGAGCTCATAACTCATTTTGATGTAGCAGGAGTCAAAGAGCGCTGTTATACAGCAGAATTTCTACATTCTATGTTTAGCGACATGAAAAACTATGTGTATCTCATATTTCTCAAGCATATACTCGGAGAAATTCAAGGTGTTAATAATTCGAAGCAGATATACAGGATCCAACAAAACTACTCAGCGATCTTGTCCACTTACTGATTCTATCAGTTCAAAGATTCTATTCCTGGGGAAAAATTAACAGAAAGTGATACTATTCAAGATTATTTAGATCCTAAGCCGGTCTCTCTGGCCGAGGGGTTACAACACTTTCTCCGTAATCCCGTTTATCACGCAGAGTCTCGTAGCGGGCGAGAATTGGGAGCGGTTCTACCCCCGCTGGTGACTTGCGGGATAACTGAGCCGGCCACTCAGAAAGCAATGGCAAACTACTGAGCGTAATCTTGCCAAGAAATCAACAGACAGCTGAAAGATACTGCTGTTGACAGCGATGTCCTGTAAAGGATATGCGAATAAAAATCCCAATCTAGGTTATGAGTTTGAAAAAGAAATAGCAGGCTACCAGGTTCCAGATGAGAAAGAAATTCGTGGAAGGTGCATCCAGTTTTTAATATAGCTGTTGACACAGCTGCTTTTACGTTTGCCCGATAACGTTCGAGTGTTGCAGTCCATGTCATGTCTTTGTGGAAGTGAATGTCTACAGCCAATGACGCCCTGTATATTGGATCTTGCTAACATGTTTGTAGAAGATGCAGCTACTCTCACCCGCATCTATTTCCAGTGGAGAAAACTTCATCATATGCAGTGGACACAGACCTCTGACATACTTGGACTGTGGGCAGAAATAGCCTCATACAGGGATGCCACCGGTGAAAATCCTTTCCAAGATCTTACAGATTTAGCTTTAACTGTGCTCATTTTACCTCATTCTAATGCGGACGTGGAGCGTATTTTCAGTCAGATGGAAGTTATAAAATCAAAAATTTCGGAACAGACTGAGCATCAAGAGTTTCACAGCTGTTTTGACTATTAGATATGGAATTAAAAGATATGGCAAATGCTGTAATGATTATTGATTGATTGATTGGTTGATTGATTGATTGATTGATTGATTTAGGAATCGACATCACAGCATTCGGGGCATTCCCATAAGTGCTCCGTCCCCATCCTCAGCAGCCAGCGAAGAGTTCCAACACTAATAGTACCAGTAGCAATCTGATTATAAGTCCGTCTCGCATTTCCTCTGAGCGTTGAGCATCGGCCAGATCCCCTCGTCACTCCTCGCTGCCTCATTCTTGCCAGACCATGGTAATCCATTTGCTCCTCCGAGGTGTGTACGTGCTCCCACAAGGCCGCAACCACGTCTGCCTTGTCATGTATCAATACTCCACCAAGTTCTGCAGAGCCAGCCAATCTGTCCGCCTGTTCATTTCCGAGCACACCGGCATGCCCCGGAGAAAAGATCCAGGCGATGCTGTGAAGCAGCCAACAGATAGTTGTAGGTTATGGTCTCCACCTTCACGACGGTAGGCAGAGGATCTCTTTTTTGAGGAGACAATGGCTACGGTCACTGACCAGTATGGTCACTGCTAGGAAGGAAAGCAATGGCAAACTTCCTTCTTTACACATGCCAAGAAAATCATGTTGTGTGAAATCATCGATAATCAGAGAAACGGCGTAAATGGGTGCTCCATAGGAGCAACCTCGCCCGGTAGTGATAGTCATGCGCACCAGGTGACTCCAGACCGTCAACAGGCTACTAGGTGCAACAGATTAATATCATTGAAAGTAGGAACTTGGAACGTTAGAACAATGAATGCAGATGGAAAGTTAGAAAACATCAAAAAAGAAATGAATAGAGAGAATATTAACATATTAGGAATATCGGAAACGAGATGGAAAGGAGCAGGGATAAGGACAGGAGAGGATTGTAAGATTATTTACTCTGGGGGAGAAGAACAGCAAAGAGGTGTAGCCATTATATTAGATAAGCAAACATCAAATTCTGTCAAAGGATATCAGGCTGTGTCAGACAGAGTCCTATTAGTAAAATTAAATGGAAGACCTTTTAAAATAAATTTCATTCAAGTATATGCCCCAACAAGTGAATGCAGTGAAGAAAGCATAGAGGAATTTTATAATGACATGGAGTCTGCTTTGAAGAACTGCAAAAAATCAGAAATAAATATCATAATGGGTGATTTCAACGCAAAAATATGACAGCAAGGCGATGGATGCAGTGTAGGCAACCATGGTTTGGGAGAGAGAAATGAAAGAGGATACAGACTTGTAGAATGGGCAAAAGAACAAGAAATGGTTGTAGGAAACACCTGGTTTAAACAGCACCCTAGAAGATTATGGACATGGAGGAGTCCAGACAGCAGGATTAAAAACCAGATAGATTACATCCTGATTAGCAAAAGGTTTCGAAATGCGTTAACAGTCGTAAAAACCGTTCCAAATGCAGACTGTTACAGTGATCACAGATTAATTACAGGCACATTGAGGGTAAAGTTAAAGAAAGTCAAGTATACAGCAGGAAACCCTAAATATGACTTGTGCAAATTGAAAACTGACAAAGAAATACAAGATAATTTTAACATAGAAGTAAAGAACAAATTTGATATATTGTCTGATCTAGAGATCCTATTTCAAGATGTAGATGATCAATGGGAAATGATGAAGAATTCGATCAGTTGTGCAGCAGAAAAAACTATTCCAAAAGTAAAGAAAGTGGGCCGTAAGACATGGATGACTGAAGAAAGTTTACAACTAATGGAAACAAGAAGACAGAACAAAAATAATCCTGCCAAATATGAAGAAATTCACAGAAAAGTCAGAACCTTGTGTAAGGAGGCAAAAGAAACATGGCTTGAGAAAAATTGCAGAGAAATTGAAAAACAACACAACAGTAACAATGCGAAACTAATGCACAAAAGAATTCAGGAGCTTACTAATCAAAGAACACGTACATCAGCAGGCTGCCTAAAGACAAAAGATGGAAGAGTCATAATAGAAAAAGATCAGATCTTACATGAATGGTCAGATTACGTGAAAAACCTTTATAACGATAACAGAGACAAACAGTATAATGTTCAAAATAATAATGAAGGACCAGCAATTTTGAAGATGGAGGTTCAGAATGCTCTTAACCACATGAAATCTGGCAAGACCCCCGGTTCAGACAGCGTCACAACAGAAATGATTAATGCTTTAGAAGAATATGGAATAGATAAAGTTACCAGTCTGCTTAATACAATATATGATACTGGAAATATACCTCAGGAGTTATGTAATTCTGTATTTATTGCAATCCCAAAGAAATCGGAAGCCTTGGAATGTGATCAACATCGAACAATTAGTATAATGAGTCACATCACAAAGATTTTGCTAAGAATTATCATGCAAAGAGTTAGGAGGAAAATACAACCTGAAATAGGAGAAGAACAATGTGGGTTTGTGGAAGGCAAGGGTACAGTAAATGCTGTGTATATACTGAGAACCATAATCGAACGTTCTATAGAAGTAAACAAAGATCTACACCTTTGCTTTATTGACTACACAAAGGCTTTTGATAAAGTGAGACATGTCAACATGATAAGGATGCTTGAAGATCTACAAATTGATGGAAAAGATCTTAGACTTGTAAAAATCATATATTGGAAACAACAAGCTGCCATAAGAGTTGATAATGAAGTAGGCCAATATCAGCCTATTAAAAGGGGTGAGAGACAGGGATGTGTAATGTCTCCAGATCTGTTTTCCCTGTACAGTGAAAGTATTTTCAGAAATATTGAAGATATGGAAGGAATCAACATTGGGGGACGATGCATCAATAACATTAGATATGCAGATGATACAGTCTTGATTGCAGACAATGAACAGGACCTGCAAAATTTAGTAGATGCGATTGTTACACACAGTGAACAACTAGGGTTAGAATTAAATTGTAAAAAGACACAGATTATGGTCGTCACTAGGAAGGACGTAATACCACAATGTAATATACAAGTAGATGGGAATATTCTTCAACAAGTGAGTAGGTACAATTATCTCGGAACAGTAATAACATCTGATGGGAGATGCCTTGAGGAGATTAGAACAAGAATCGCCATGGCAAAAGTAGCCTTTACCAAGATGAAAAACATATTGACCAATAAAAAGATGTCAATTGAAACGAGAAAGAGAGTGTTGAGATGCTACATAGAACATGTACTTTTATATGGATGTGAAGCGTGGACAATGAGCAGTCAGGCTGAAAAACATATGATGGCTGTAGAGATGTGGTTTCTGAGGAAAATGCAAAGAATACCATGGACAGCCAGAAAGACCAATGAACAAGTCCTTCAAGAAATAAATGAAGATCGTAAATCGATTAGAGAAATTAGACGTAGACAGTCAAAATTCTTTGGGCATGTTATGAGAAGAAATGGATTGGAGAATTTGGTGACGACTGGTAAGATCGAGGGGAACAGACCAAGGGGAAGACCTAGAAGCAAGTACCTGGATGCTTGTGGCATGGTCGAGACAGAAACACGGAGCTGATCCATGACTCTGGTGATCGAGTGAGATGGCAGAACATGACCGCCCACGCTTACCGGCATGGCACATGATGGATGGATGGATGCTTGTCACCCGTGACCTCCGAAGCGAAGCAAGCCACTCCGCACGAAGCCTGCCCGTCCTCACCCTCGTCAGCATGCTTTCTGAGTCAGTTACAATCACTATGTGTGTGTGTGTGTCATATTCTCCATCCAGCGGAGAGCCGCAGTGACTGCCTCCACCTCCATTCTTAAGCTGGATGTTGTGGTATCGTATGCCAGGCTCTCCTGCCCCAAACATCGAACATTAGCTTTGGCTATGAACCCCCAGCCACTTCTCTCACCTCTTGACACCGAACCATCTGTGTAGATAATCACATCACCCGAGTGAGCATTGTCCTGAATTAGTTGCTGGATTTCCACTTCCGTGGCCCCTGCTGGCCACTCCCTGCACTCCCGGCTTAATGTGATAACTCTGCACAAGTCTGACTGCTCCGCTGGCACTCTGAACCACTCCTCTCCACGCCTAATGTTCTCCAAGGGGAACACCTGTCTGATCGTATCCTCCGCCTGAGCCATCCATGATTTCCCTCTTATCAGTCGCTGACCCTTAACTGCGTCCAGCGACTCATGCAGTGAGTGGTCTGTGTCTGCAGCTACTCTGAGGTATGCCTTCGCCTGCATCACCTTGAGCCTACCAGCAACAGTCGGCAGACCAAGAATGTAACGCATACACACTACTTGGGTGTCTCTAGTGCATCCAAGAATGACCCGCATAGCTTCGTTCTGTATGCGCTCTAACTTCACCAGCTGACTCTCTGAGACAGTGAGCAGACCTAATCCATAATCAATTACTGAGAGGATCAAGTGCTGGTATAGTGTGAAAAGCATTCTCTGCTCTATGTCCATCGCAGCCATAGTTTTAAGTGCATTGAGTCCCTTTTGAGTTCTTGTCACGACCGTCTCCACATGATCCTTGAAGGATAGGCTCCTGTCAAATGTGATCCCCAGATACTTCAGTTTGTTCTCTCTGCTGACATTTCTACCATCTATCGCGAGACTTGGGACATCAGCTCTTACAATCCTGTTGTCCAGAGAGCACCACAAAACAGCCGCCTTTTCCGGGTGGATGACAGCACTCATTTCTGTGCACCAGTCAATCACTTTATCTACTGTCGCCTGTAACTCCTGGGCTGTTTGCTCCTTATCTCTCCCCTGCCTATATGCAAGAATATTATCTGCAAATGTTAGTATTCTTCCAACCCCTGGTGCTTCTAGGTTTGCAATCTTGCTCGTATACACATTAAAGAGCACTGGTGAGACTGCAGATCCCTGTGGCAGTCCCGGGGTTAACATATGTGGCTCTGAGGTCCATGCACCCAGACGGAGAGCAACCCGACGAGAGTACAGGACGGCTGCTATCCAGTTCACCAACCAGGGATTGACCCCCTTCTCCATCAGTGCGGTCATCAAAATATCATATCGAACTCTATTGTACGCATCCTCGACATCAAACGCTACCGCCATCGTTTCCTGTCTACTCTGGAACCCCTCATAAACATCAAAGGCAAAAGTGGCTGCATTTGACCAGGTATCTTTTCCTGGCCTGTAGCGAACCAGGCTTCTTGGGAAAAGCTTCCCCCTTTCCAAAAAATCCTGCAGCTTAACAGCGACTATCTTCTCTAAAACCTTCCCAAAAGTATTTTGAAGGGTGATGATCCTAAAGCCGCTAAGCTTTGACTGATCCTTGAATGGTTTTGGGAGAGAGATGAGATAGCTGTGCACGAAATCCTGCGGTACTGATGCTGTCCTAATGCTCTGGTTAAAGCAGTCGGTCATCTCCCCCAGGTCTGCATCGCTCAAACCCTTCATGTGGCCATACCTGACCCCATCGGGCCCTGGTGCCGTGTCTTTTGCCTTTTTCAAAATGTGTTTAACATCTTCCACCCGTATGATGTCTTCATACTGCATATTCTTCGTGGTGCCAGATAACTCCTCTCTAACTGCATCCCTGGTGTCCGCATCATTATGATTGATCTGCTCTAAAAATCTCTGGAGAAACGCCTCCCCTTTCTCTTTGTCTGTTGTCACGCGCACACCATTATCTCTATAAATTGTTCCCACTGTCATAGGCCGATCTTTTCTCTGCATTTGCCTGTTCAGTTTCCAGAATTTTCGCAGTGTTTTATCACCTCCAATCTCCTTCATGAAACATTCCCATTTTGCCTTTTTGGCCTCTGCAGCACAGCGCTTGAAAACCTCCACCTTGTCTTTCTTGAGATTTTCCGCTGTGTCCACTTCCTCTCGTGAGCTTTGAAGTATCTGTCGCACTTTCTTTAGCTGCTTCACTGCAGCTCTCTTTGCTTTCCAAGCATGGTCTACTTCTGGGGTCCACCATGGGGGCTGCAATGCCCTTGTCTGAGGCGTCCAAGAAGGCAATCGGTCCACTCATACCGGAAGGTCTTGCGCGCTCTCCCAGCTTTAACTTTCCTGGGTTTAGAGATCAGGACTGAGGATGGCATGTGATCACTCCCATGGTCATTCAAAACAGTCCACTTTACATCAAGGACTGCTGACTGGGAGACAAGTGCCAAGTCAATAGCTGTGTCTGCATTGCCAGGCCCATTGCCATTCTTGTCGGCCTACCATCATTTATGCAGACCACATCGGAGTCCACCATGGCATCTGCAAGGGCAATTCCCTGTCGGTTTTCTCCACTACTGTCCCAATCTCTGTTCCTTGCATTGAAGTCTCCACATATGAGTAGCCTATCACCTGGTAATTCCTCCAGTTCCTTAAGCCAGTCCCAATGTTCCTTTCTGACAAAACAGTCCACTGTGGCATATACATTTATGATGTTCCAACTTAAGCCACCAATCTCCATTTGTATACCCTGGACCTCTCTTGCACTGTGATTCCACTGGCTCAAGTCAAGTACCACATGCTTCACTCCTTCCTTCACCAGCAGACCTTGTCCATGTCTCTTCTTCCCAGTAGGGTTTATATAACTGGCGTACCCAGGGCAATGGTATTTGTCTGTATTTAGCTCCTGGAGCATGAGGACATCAAAATCATATATTAGTCTCTCCAATACAGGACCCCTCTGTCTGGCACTGCGACAATTCCAGTATCCCATTCTTACATGGTTGAAACCTAGTCTCTCAACTTTTCGTCTTGTTCTCCTGGCGCCTGCCCTCCTATTTCTATGCCGTCTTCTCACACCATTTCCTCGTCTTCTCCTCCTCTCTAGCCTCTGAGGGATGTGTCAAGCGCAGAGCACGTGCTCCGTAGCTCCGGCGACGATTCCCGTGTTTAAATAAATCCATAGGCAAAGTTTGGATATTGCAGGAAATAAACGGTCACCCTAGCATTGCCTGCTTGCTAGGGAAGAGGCAGGGGATGTCCCGCAGGAGTCCATACGACTGGTGCCGCCCCGCACGCCTGTCACACGTCCAACGTTCACGACCAATTAACCCATGGCCATCCAGTTCCTCAGCACGCTGGTCCACCTTGAACTTGGGGGTTTATATTTGGAGTTTTCCATCTCCTAGATGGACTGCTGTCCAAAGCTAACGGGTTCCACCTAACCGGGAGAGGGGTTAGAACGCCCCGACTCGCTTGGCAGGCACGTCTCCGAGCATATGAGGTATTTTCTAAGGAACTCAGATGTCATGATTAAAAACTACCTAAGGATATTCTACAAAAAATTGAATCACTGGAGGCATATACACGTTTCTTTCAATCATAATCATCATCATCATCATCATCATCATCATCATCATCATCGCAGGAGCAAACACAGCAGGAAATAGCTACAGAAACTGAAGAGGAGTTGTCTGACTGGGATTTGGCAGATTTGGAATAAACTTCATTCTAATATTCAGTGATAATCCATCATCCATCATGTGCCATGCCGATAAGCGTGGGTGGTCATGTTCTGCCATCTCACTCGATCATCAGAGTCGTGGATCAGCTCAGTGTTCCTGTCTCGACCATGCCATGTGGCCAAGCCATCCAGGTATTTACTTCTCGGTCTTCCCCTTGGTCACCAAGTTCTCCAAGTCATTTCTTCTTGTAACATGCCCAAAAAATTTAGATTGTCTACGTCTAATGACTCTAATCAGTTTACCATCTTCATTTGTTTCTTGAAGGACTTGTTCATTGGTTTTTCTGTCTGTCCATGGTATTCTTTGCATTTTCCTCAGAAACCACATTTCCACGGCCATCAGCTGTTTTTCAGCTTGACTGCTTATTGTCCACGCTTCACGTCCATACAAAAGTATAAGTTCTATGTAGCACTTCAACACTCTTTTTCTCGTTTCAATTGATATCTTTGTATTGGTCAGTATGCTTTTCATCTTGCAAAAGGCTACCTTCGCAATGGCAGTTCTTGTTCTAACCTCTTCAAGGCATCTCCCATCAGATGTTATGACTGTGCCGAGATAACTGTATCGAATCACTTGCAAAACGAGATGCCTGAGGAGAACTGCCAACTTAACAATCCAAGACAGAGTAAGAAATGCTATTATCAGACAGACTGTGGGATCAACACATTGTGCCACATTTATTGAAAGACAGAAAATCAAGTGGTTTGACCATGTCGTTAGAATGCAACACCAGCAACTACCATCACTGGTCTTCCATCAAAGATCATCTGCGACGAGACCACGAGGACGTCCAAGAACAAAATGGATTGACGACATCAAAGACATTCTACAACCACACGGAATGACACTATCCAGTGCCGCCCACCGGGCGCTGAAACGCAAATTATTCCTCCCCACGCCGCTTGACAGCAGAAGTGGAAGATCGTGATGTTGATGATGAGGATGATGATGATGATGACGATGATGATGATGATGATGATGATGATGATGATGATGATGATGATGATGATGATGATGATGATGATGATGATGATGATGATGATGATGATGATGATGATGATAGAAGTAGAAGAAAGGAGTACGGATACTTCTTAGAGACCTCAAAGCACTGGATGATGATGGTGATGATGATGATGATGATGATGATGATGATGATGATGATGATGATGATGATGATGATGATGATGATGATGATGATGTGGAACACTGAGGTTCCTCTAGGGGTCATCAAATTAGCCAGAGAAAGAGATACATTGTCATCTACTCCTCAAACTTAAACTCGCAGCCACAAGGTAAAGGGACCTAATGGGGAATTCTAGACGCATCTAAAGTTTCCGTAGTTCATTCCCTTGTCACAGTGCCAGGAACCTTAACTGTTGTTCGGAGGTCACTGAGGTCAAATATTGACCCCAACGAGTTAGCGTAGACTCTCGTGCATCGAGACTTACCGAGAGTCACTAAAAGTTAGCCCCATGACGTCAAGGGATTTTCCCGACGAAATCATCGATGAGTCATCAAAAAGAAATGAACTTAGGCGGCCGAACAATTTGTTAGATGGTCTAAGAGTGTTTCCTTCTTCACGACAAGAGGCTCCCTCAAGGCTCTGGCCACATAGCGACGCGGTTTATGGACAGGATCCTGCCCAGCAGGACTCTAGAACGCTGGCAAATTGTAGCCGAAACTGCAAGATGGCGGCCTCAGATTCGAGTGATCAAGGTAGTGTGTAGAGTGGGTTCACCGTTCTCTCATTCTCATTTCTGGGTCTCCGATATGTTCACTATTTTCGGATACATGAGTCATGTCGTTTGTTGCTTCTCCTTCAGCTTGCTTCTGCCGTATCTATAAATTTCGTTGTTTTCGCTACTGATTGAATGATCTAACTTCATTTCGCTACGGTCATTTTACGCCAGCGTTCCCACAAAACGAAAAATCAACTTATAAATTGTCACCCTTTTCTTCCTGTTTTGACCCGCGGCCATTGCCTCAGTTAATGATAATAAACAAACTACCAAACATTAAACCTGTTAGAATAGCTACTCAGTTCCAATACTGAAATCCTCGACTCCAAGACGCTAGCTCAGCTCAAGTTCACCCATTCCCATTTCCATTTATTTTAAAAGGCATTTTGCTTGTCATTTAAGTGTTGGGATGACTTAGTTTTATTTTATTTATATTTAAAAATAAAACTTTTATTTGCAATGTCACCACTCAGATTAATGAGTGTTAACAATTATGGCAGGGTCAGATATACAAACAATGATGAGCGTTATGAACAGATACTACACAAACAGTGATGAGTGTTGTGGTCAGATATACAAACAATGTCAATGATGAGTGGGTTATGGTCAGATATGCAAACAATGTTGAGTGCTATGGTCAGATATACAAACAATGTTGAGTGCTATGGTCAGATATACAATCAATGTTACTTTATTTTGTGATATCACAGCTTTCATTTATGTGTAATAAAGCATATTTACAATATTATCAAGAATAATACCTTTCTATTAGGCTAATCTACTCTTATACTTATAGCATACAGCTAGGCAAAAAATTGAAAATCTTCTTCTTTAAGAATAGTATACATCCTCTACATCCTTTATTTCTTCTTTGGATACAAACGCAGCAAGACAAATCTCTGTAGTAAACTTCAGATAAGGATAAAGAATTATAGAGACAACAGTGGAAACTCTTTGAAATTATTTGTACAGCATAATGGTGTTTTTTTTTTTCGTTCCCACTTGTTTCTCTTCTTGTATGTATATGTTTTAATTTTGAATCCCGGCACAAGCATTTCAAAAGCAATTGTGATCTGTATGCTTTGAATGAAATGACTGACTTTGAGTCAGAACAGATGTACATTCGTTGTAATTTTGTTTTTATGCATGTAGCAGATCCTTTGCAGAACATCGCTCTCATCACAGCCCACCAGAAAAATTCTCAATCCATAGCCAGGTCCCCTGTCTCATGCATTTCATGCCCAGTATGCCTTCAATGTCCATTATCCATCTTCATGCAAGTCAGTCTCTGTCTCTTAATTTAAGAATTTTGCCTTCCATCATTTTTCTCCAAACCTCTGTGACTTCTAATACAGCCAATGTATTTCAGTTTCTGAGCCAGATTTCTTCTATATGTTCAGATCTTGTAAAGTGCCAATATTTTTTCTTCTTTGTTCATAAGAATTTGCAGATTCGCTTTACTCTTCTGTGCTTGTCTATAATATTAACAAATTGTTTTACGTTGCTAAATTATTAGCATTTATTTTAGGAGTTATGAAAGGTTGTAGTGTTATGAAAACATTAAGAATGAATGTAATCAGCACTATACATATGCTATGAGTTGCATTTCTTGTTTCCTTTTTCCCGCTTTAGTTTACATCAGTTCCTGGGTCTCGTATTAGTGTTAATACTTTGGCAGCATATTTTGTTCTTGAGTGGAAAGTTGCACTTAGTAAGTGCTTCATAATTGCAGGAAGTAAAAATGTCCCGGTCTCCGTGTCCAAAGCCAGTCTCCGTGGCCAAAGGCTTGCGAACACGTTTCGTGAGCCGCTTACCAGGAGTTTGAAATGCAGCCGCGACCGATTTGTAAAGCAGACCGTGTCGCGTTGTGTTATAACATGTTGGTATGAGAGCCAGTCATTCAGAAAGCAATGACACACTACTGAACGTAAAATTTGTCTAGTACATCACATTGGCACCTTGCCATTTTGACAGACGATAGTTTGTGCTTTAAAAAGGCATAATAACTTTTACCTATGGCTGTAGCAAATGTGACTGATAAGACCAATTCGCGCTGTAAATGTCCGTTCACAGTGGGTGCATGTGAACACGTGGTCATTTCCACCATCATGCACCATCTTACGTCTCACACGCTCGGTGTGTGACTTATCTGCAATAATTTTCTCCTTTGTCTTTATTCAATTTCTGATCTTTGTCCTCCATGCAACACGTTCAGCGGCGACTTGCTGCCACTGTGCATTATCAATGCCTGTATCAATCATGTCCCGCTTACACACATCTTTGTATCGTAGTAGAGGCCGACCCTGAGATCTCTTACCCATCTGTAATTCACCAAAAAAGATGTCCTTTGGTATTCTACCATCATCCATCCTCCTAAGATGTCCTATCCATCTAAGTCTACGAAGACTGAGCAAGGAATAAACCGTCACACAATCTGATCTTTCAGTATTTGTGATTTTGTCTTGCCACTTAATACCAAGAATTCTTTGCAGACACCGCATATGAAAGCTTTAAACGTTTTTCTTGGTGTGAGTAAGTTGTCCACGTTTCACTGCCTTAGAGAAGAGTACTAAGGACACAGGCTTGATAGACAAGGACTTTTGTTTTGGCAGTAAGCTTCCTGTTCTCCCAGACTCTTTTTCTTAACATGTTCCCGGATGTTGATTTCCTGATCTAGGGATAATTTGCTATTTACTACTGATCCTAGAAATGTAAAATGGTCTACCATCACTAGTTTGGTGTCGTCAATAAAGATTGATGGTACCCCGTGTGCACCTTGTGACATAATTTGTGTCTTCTTTTTGCTAACTGTTAAACCAAATTCAGAACAAGCATTGGAGAATGCAGATAGTAGACATTGTGTCGCGTTGTGTTATAATATGTTGGTATGGGAGCCAGTCATTCAGAAAGCAATGACAAACTACTGAACGTAAAATTTGCCTAGTACATCAACAGCAGCTGAAAAATGCTGGTGTTGACTGCAACGTCCTGCAAAGGATATGCAACATTTTTTTTTAAAATGTCCCAAGGTTACGTACAGGATATTTATCTCTCTTCGAGCTTCATATACATCGAAGAATATAAAAATGTCCCCATGTTATGTACAGGATATTTATCTCTCTTTTAGCTTCGTATATGTTGAAGAATATAAAAATATGCCCATGTTACATAGCAGAAACTTCTCTCTTTGAGCTTCACATATGTTGAAGAATATAAAAATGTCCCCATGTTGCATACTGGATATTTATCTCTCTTTGAGCTTCGTATATATATGAAGAATATAAAAATATCCTCATGTTATGTACCGGATATTTATCTCTCTTTGAGTTTCATATACATTGATGTGTACCGGATACTGATCTCTCTTTGAGTCTCATATACATTGACGTGTGCCGGATTGTCATGGACCCAACTTTATGCCTTTGCTTCTTCTCGTGTCTACTAGTTGTCATTCTTTCAGCAAGTTCGATCCATCCACATAACAGAAGTCCACGCTGTTTTCATTATTTATTATATGGCTTTACCTATACAATTGAATCTTTATTCACAGTTCACTACATAGTTATACTCAAGTAAAATAAGCACCAGTACTAACACTTGCGACTAACACCTATTATACAGAGGCACTCGGCTGGTGCCATTTCTCACCCTCGTGCCGACACTCCTCTCTGGACCGTGTCGTCACTGGTACTCTCGGTTCAAACCCGAGAGTTATCTTTCTTGACTCTCACAACACGTGTTCCGCGCATTCACCAAACACTCGTGCAGGTGTAACTTCCACTCATACCAAACCCACACCTTGACACAGATACTTATCTCTCTTTGAGCTTCATATGCATTGATGTGTACCAGATACTTATCTCTCTTTGAGCTTCATATGCATTGATGTGTACCAGATACTTATCTCTCTTTGAGCTTCTTATACATTGATGTGTACCAGATACTTATCTCTCTTTGAGCTTCATATGCATTGATGTGTACCAGATACTTATCTCTCTTTGAGCTTCATATGCATTGATGTGTACCAGATACTTATCTCTCTTTGAGCTTCTTATACATTGATGTGTACCAGATACTTATCTCTCTTTGAGCTTCATATGCATTGATGTGTACCAGATACTTATCTCTCTTTGAGCTTCTTATACATTGATGTGTACCAGATACTTATCTCTCTTTGAGCTTCTTATACATTGATGTGTACCGGATACTTATCTCTCTTTGAGCTTCATATGCATTGATGTGTACCAGATACTTAACTCTCTTTGAGCTTCTTATACATTGATGTGTACCAGATAATTATCTGGAAAGGATTATTTTAATTTTTTCTTTTTCTTATGTTGCATATCCCTTGCAGGATGTAGCAGTCAACACCAGCATTTTTCAGCTGCTGTTGATGTACTAGACAAGTTTTACATTCAGTAGTTTGCCATTGCTTTCTGAACAACCTGCTCACATACACCCGTAAGTTACCAGCGCTGTGCGATCCGCTGCCGAATCTCACGCAGCTGTTTTCCCCAAGTGGATATACGGGATTACGAACAATGCCGTTAACGCCTTGGCCAGGGAGACCAGTGATTTTAAAACTTTTAAAACTACAGCCAGAATAAAATGAATGAAGATGTAAATGTTACCATCCACAAACTGGAAATTATTGACCAAAAATACTGACCCCTTAGGCTTCAAGAGTTCAGGGTGTCTGTATTTTCATTTCCATCTAAAATTCTGCATTGTCCGTTTTGTCTAAAGAGTTACAGATTTAATCAAATTAAATAAAGTTAGTTGCATATACTTTACAGGACATCACAGTCAACCCCAGCATTTTTTAGGTGTTTGTGATTTTTTTTGGCAAGTTTATGTTTGCATTCAGGGCCCCTTCACTACTGAGATGGCGTTAGGTGAAGAGGTTACAAATTCAATTCGTAGTCCCGCATACCACATTCAAAATAAATTGCTGCAGGGGATTTGGAAGCAGACCGCTTTGTGTTGGTTTTTATACAATGGTATGAGTGCCAGTCGTTCAGGAAGTAATGGCAAACTACTGAACGTAAACTTGCCAAGAAATTACAAACAGCCAAAAAATGTTGGGGTTGACTATGACATCCTGTTAAAGATATGCTTCTAACTTTGTTTTTATTTATGTTTTAATACTTCCAAAAATATCCTTTGCTCGCATTTTAAATCTTTCAGTTCTGGTGTTAATCAGTCAGGTCACCTATGTATAGTGAAGGTTGACTGCAGTAGATCTCCCAGCACTTTCTGCATGCTCTGACAGGTTGCGTTTCACATGCCTTTTAGTTGTCATCTTCCCACTTGTATTACTACCTACCCTATGCTTGACCTCATTTCATTTCTCATTCTAGTTTTATTTTCATAAGCGTGTCATGGTTCCTAATGTTGCTATCACGTGTCTTTTCACTTCCTGCTATTGTACTACCTCTCATTTGTTTTCTTTTATACAAGTGTATTCCTTGTCAGGCTGGTGTCTGTGCTGTCTTTTACATTATCTGTGTCTATTAATGTGGATGCGATCGGCTTGTGGTATGTATACTATTTGAACTTATCTTTTTTACTTCCCCGTGTAGCAGAAATCCGACAGAGCCTTCGCTTAGATTTTGGATCGGTCAGTGCCAGCCCATCCCTCAACAGCATAAAACAGCCATCACCATCAAACTCCATCCTAGCAGATCATGGTCACACAACTCAGATGTAAGATGTTACTTTTGTACAGTAGATCTCTACATAATTCATGCATTCTTTTTCTGTACTGTATTCATAATTTAAATCTAGTATGCATTGCACTTTGTAATTTGTCTGTGCTGTAGTAGCTTAATATTTTTGTTTATTTATTTTTTAACGTTATTTTGGGGCAAGTGCAGAAATTCAAATATCTAGGTACATGGATAACATCAGATGGAAGATGCATCACTGAGATAAAGAACAGAATAGGACAAGTAAATACTGCATTCTTTCTAATGAAGAACATTTTGTACAATAAGTCACTGTCCGTGAAAGTCAGAAAAAGAGTTCTTGCATGTTACATAGAACTAGTTTTAATATAACAACTGTGAATCCTGGACAATTAGTAAACAAGAGAAAAAAATCCCTGGTAGCCTTGGAGATGTAGTTTTATAGAAGAATGCTGAAAATTAATTGGACAGCCAAAATGAGCAATCAAGATGTTTTAAGGGAAGCTGAGTCACAAAGACAACTTATCACAAACATGAGAAAGAGGCAGTCATCGTTTTTTTTTGGCCATGCTATGAGAAGACAAAAACTGGAACATGTAACAACGGGAAAGATTTGTGGAAAGAGTGATAAAGGAAGACAGCGTGAGAAGATTCTTGACAGTTTTGTGTCATGGCACCGAAGAGAGTCAGCACACGAGTTGATCTATGCCATCGGAGATCACAATTTGTGGAGATGCTTGATCGCCCATGCCAGTCGGCAAAGCACTGGATGATGATGATGATTTGTTAACCAGTGTGAGTGGCTTAAAGAATAGGGAAATTCAGTTTCATAATTCCCTGGCATACTGGGTCAAGTGGTCAAATTCAGCCACAGACAGCTTGGAAGCAGACCGCTTTGCGTTGATCTCAATGGTATGAGATGTCAGCAGTTCAGAAAGCAATGGCAAACTACAGAACTTACATTGCCTAGTTAATCATAAACAGTCATTAAATGTTGGGGTTAACTACAGCATCATTTAAGGGATGGGGGTTGCGTGGTCTCGAGGTATGGTGTCCGCCTCGAGTGCTGGAGGTCCCTGGTTCAAGCCCCGGTTAGGACCGGGATTTTTTCACGTGGACTTCTAATAAAAAATTTCCCCTGGTCTCTGAGTAGTGAGATCGGATGCCCGTGTGTATTGTTGAGCACATAAAAAATCCCATGGCAGTTGGAAATCGAAAAAGAGTAGCCTAACGGCGCTGCCCGGGCAAAATTTCAAGTTAAAAATCTACCCAAAGTATTTCAGGATCCTCGCCGGTGCTGCAGAGTTTGTGCACTGAGCTGAGTTTCTCCAGACTCGGGTTTGAGTTAGGAGGAGAACAGAGCACTTATGGGTTACACCCGTGTGCCGTGATGTTGATCCATCGACTAAACTAAACTATCATTTAAGGGACATGAAACTAACTTTTTAACTTTATTTGTTAACAGATTTGTTATCACTCCAATGTTAATGTAAATTCTACAGTTATCAGAAAGTCATGTGTCTTTAGATCTGTAGGAAGTGAATTCTTTGTTAACAATTTTGTCAAGTAGTTTTGTTTTGATATCTGGAAGGTGAAAGATGTTTCAGGAGGGTTGCCCTAGTAATATTGACTAAATTTCTCACTCTTATGGAAGATAGGCCTGTCTCTGTGGCGAAGGACTTACGGACGCGATTCATAAGCCCACTTACCCGCGAATGAAACACAGTTGCAACCTATTTGGCAGCAGACCGCGTTGCGCTGAGTTTTAACAAATTGGTATGGAAGCCGGTCATTCAGAAAGCAATGGCAAACTATTGAACGTAAACTTGGCAAGACATCAACAATAGCGATGTCCTGTATAAAAAGGATATTTGGGGGGGGGGGGGGGGTGGAAGATTATTTTTGTCAGTAGTTTCTTCTTTAGCCAAAGTCAAGAGATCATTTTATTCACTCTTCATGTTTGTTTCCTGATATCACTCATTACTTTTCTCTGTGATGATGTTTATTTTCTCTCATGTATCTTTCTACAGCTCCAGTCAATGCTCTCTTTCATCTGATCTCTCTCTCTCTCTCTCTCTCTCTCTCTCTCTCTCTCTCTCTCTCTCTCTCTCTCTCTCTGTCTCTCTCTCTCTCTCTCTCTCTCTCTCTCTCTCTCTCTGTCGCATGTGTGTGCATTTTACCTGTTTATACATAAGTAAAAGTATATCAGTGTTTCTTCAGACGGATTTTTTTTTATTATTGACTAGATCTCATGGGTTGACCCAGCCTTAAATAGGTATCATGAAATGTTCTTGGAAGTAAATATGGCCAAAAAGCTCTTGATCATATCACCTATAAATTAATCTATAAAAATTTGGGGTAGGAACCTTTACCCAATACACCTCAATGCCTGGAAAAGTGTCCTTAATTGTGCTTTTTCCTTTATTGTTTTCTCAGAGAGAGGTTACGCTCTCGTGGTTTACAGCGCTCAACAGGCAAGCTACAGATTTCCCCAGAAGAAGTAAGATTAGTGCATACTTTAGTTTGTATTAACCCTTTACAGGGCAGACGCTTGTCCATTTTTTAGCCCTGAACGGGCAAGATTTTTTTCAGGTTCGGTAAAATGTCGGGTTGGGTTAGTAAAAACATCACAAATAAGGTTTTGGTCAACCGATTTTAGTTAAATAAACAACACAATGAAGGGAAAGGCATGCAGAATATGTTACTCACGTGATTGTTGCTGGTAATCCATATATGAACACAAATATTTACGAAATACAGCATAGTGTTTGCGATTTTCCGTCATCTATGCGGCAATTTACAAACACATTTTCAGAATCATAATCACTTTCTTTAAAGTCCGACTCATGAAAGTAACGCTTTTCACTGATATCTAGCTGCAATTAATAGTCAACTTCGTGCCCTTTAATGCCACTTACATTGAACCTAGCGAAATCTCGGCTATCACTTGAAGAATCACCGAAATCCATTTTGAAAAACTAAGCGTAAAAGTCCTGAAAACTCAAAAAAAGTCCATAAAAGTCTGTTCAAATTCATAGTAGACGCTTACAAATGGCGGCCACGTTGTCAAGCTATCTGCGAAAGCGAAAGTAGCCGTTGGAAGTGTCGGAAAGCCGAGAGATCGTGTTTTTACAATGCATAATAGTATTGGACGCAAACGGCCGATCTGCTCGTTTAAGCGACCGGCCGCAAATGGACGTTTTGCCCTGTAAAGGGTTAACTAGCATTTAATTATCATTTAGCCTACCTGCGAGTTAATAATGTTAATGCTTCTGTCATGGTATTCCTAGAACTCATGACTCGGCTGTGGTTGATTTGATATTTCTGAGTTTGTGTTAAATTTTTTTAGTTTTCATATACATTCATACATAACTTTGATTTTTTTTTTTTTTAAATTACTTTGAGGGGCATTGGTGGCAGAAAAGTTAGGATAGTGTTGTCTCACACCTGGAAACAGGTTTTCAACGTCAGAGAAGCAGTAACTTATGACACAAAAGCAGTAAAGGAAGAACATAAATTCAAAGAATACAACGGAAGAGAAGTCAAAAAATATCCCTGTTAATCTTCTTCTTCTTTCATTCGCTATCCCTGTTAATTTGTTATAAAGCTGGCTGAATAGAGTAGAAACATTTTATTTTTATTTTAGAGAATAAATGAATTAACTTTATTTTTAATGAGTTAAGAATTGGGATGCATGCCTGTCTAACTTTCTGCCATTCCTATCATTCTCCTTTCACACGTTAATTCAGCAATTTAACAAATTTGTATTAATTTAACAAATTTGTATTAAATCTACTTACAGTAAATACAATAATAAAAATATTTAACACTGTCATGTCATAAATTATGTGTTATAAATTACAGATTTAATATTCTACCTATCCACCAGCCTATCCATTCATCTGTGCATGCATATATGCACACAACTATACACATTTGCTCACTCACTAACTCACTCACTCACTCACTCACACAGACACACATACATGTAGTTTATTTTGTTGCTTATGAAAGTCAGCTTAGAACTACATTGCAACCATGAATCATATTCTACTTTCTTTTGCAGTCTTTTGAATTCACATCTGATTTTATATTTTAAACCATTTCCAACCATGAATTACAATTTATTTCCTTCTGCAGTCTTTTGAATTCACATCAGAGGACTTGAGAGATTTAGGAGAAATGGGCAGAGGAAACTATGGTTTTGTGAACAAGATGATCCATGAGAAAAGTGGCACTATTATGGCAGTCAAGGTACATTTATGTCCATATGTGATGAACTGTTCAGTATAGTTGTTGAAAGTGATGGTTAGTATCTGGATA